>JACWBX010002683.1:530-11245 GCA_014622435.1 Polypedilum pembai | reverse complement strand
ACAATAAATGACAAAATATCGCAAAATTAATTATGCCATCACGTGTCTCTTGAAATTCTATTGTGCTTAAGTCTTTAAATCATGTCTTTAGGTGGTTTCTAGTAATTTCATTCATTTTTGTTCGAATTTTTATGCAAAATTACTTCAAAAATTTTAATAAAAAGAAAATTCGCTTATTTATTAATAAAAGAATTCGCTCTTATGTTCTAGAGAAGACTGTAGACTAATTTAAAGTTGAAAAAAGTCATTTTAATTTAGTAAGCAATAAAAAATTTATAAAGTGACATAAACTTTAATATTATTTGTTATTTTGGTAAGATGATATCACAGTTATATCCGAAAAATCTAAAAATTGCAAAAAAAGTCTTTTTGAATTCATTCAAAAGAAATTTGATTTCAAATAAAAAATATGAACATCCAATCCTTGTAGTTATTTGACTTTCCTCTCACAGTAGCTATTAATACTTGTTAAAATTTCATAAATATCCGATTTCTAAAAATATATTACCGTCTGCATAAATTTCAACACTTACAATATTCTATGGAAATAATACAAATAATTAACGATAAGTTTACTTTTCAAAATTTCACCGTTTTTATATAATATCTGTAATTATCAACAGAATATTTTAAACAAATTTATTTTGTTTCTATTTTTTTTATGATTAAATAATGAGCAATAAGTTCATTTATTTTCAAAAAATAAATTGTAATCTGATAACTTTCTGATATTTTCCCACAATGCTTTTTCTATACTGATGTACATGAAAATTTCTACATCGAGTTTATAAATCCATCAGAGAAAATTACATAACAAGCTTATAGAATCGAACAGAGAAGAAGAAGAAGAAGAAGGTAAGGAAGGAAAAAAATAAATTTTCACTCAATTTCTAATAACAGAAAAAAGGAAGATTAAATGAGAGGAAGCATGAGAGTAGAATTTCAATGGCTTATTACTTACCTAGAAAATTGAAGAGACATACGAACGTATAAATCCAATAAACAGGTTTTAATCCAAGCTCATTCATTCTTATCAATGTTTTGTGTATGTCTGCTGTTATGCTATTTTCAATTTATGCCGTCTAACTATTTTGCTGCACTACAATTGTGTTTATTTTTTAGTCAGTACTGATTATGATTTTCAATTGGAAAATCAAACATCATCTTTCATGTTTTTCACTCACACTCATTCACCAAATTTTATAATTCACTGACAATTCTATTTATTTTTATAAATAAAATACACAAATATTTCATATATCGACCAATTTCCTCCAATTTTCTGATTGCCGTAAAAGAGTTTTTCCGTTATTTATGTTTTTGCAGCCACTCACAAACAATACCACATTTATGCAACAACAATAGCGTCAAAATTGAGACACACCATCGCTTTTGCGGAATATTGTTTCATTTCATTTTTGCGCCACATTTATCTTCGCCTTCCTCTGCGTCTCTTTGTATGTTTTTGTGCAAACTCATCACATATATGTATGTGGCTACAATTTGTATTCACCTTCTTTTTTTCTCATAGACGAACAAATTATTTCATTAAACAAAAGGATTTTCTTCTATTGTTTCAAGAGTTGCAATTTATGCACATACAAACAATGGAATTATAATCACTTCTTTGCTGTTATACAATTTTCACTACGCACTAACTTAATACACTTGCCCAGAATTTTTCAATTAACTCAAATCGGCAATTAATTTTTAGCTACTTTTTATATCCACCCCTCTATAAAAATAACTTTTCCTTTTGGCGCGAGTGAAAATCAAAAAGGTTCTATTTAATTTTACTGCACGAGAGAGACTGATTTTCATTATCAAAATGTGTGTGTTTCTTTTAGTCTTTTGCACAGCGTTTGTAACATTGCAAATGTGAGAGCGGCGAGAGAGAAAGAAAATTGAGAGAAATTTTTATTCTCTCTCAAAGTTTTTCCTTTTTTAAGGAGAGTATAAAAAGCTCGAAATGATAATAATCAAAGAGCTTTCAAGGACACCCAAAAAAAAGAGAGTATTTAAAAAATTGGCGTGGGAAAATTTATGTCATGTCATAAAACTCCATCATAAATGTTTCTATATACATTTTGGTAATCATTCTGGCAAATAATAAATATCTCACATATGCTGCAGTTAAAATTGAAAACCAATGACAGAACTCATTAGCTTTAATGATATCTACAAAACATAGCCCAAAAATTTTGTTCATTGTCAACCACAACAAATATGCATGAATAACGACAACAAATATTATTTACTTCGGCGCTATAAGCGATCGAAGTATTGTTTTTGTATTTTCTGAAAATCAGTTTTTTCAACTTTTCTCGAAATGTAAGCATAACTGGCTTTGGGTGTCTTTTGATAAAAGTTGGAGACTGAGAATACCGATCTAACACAAAAAACCGCTTGTCAATTGGTCATTCCTAGCCCGAGTTATGGCCCAAAAACCGCGGTGGGTGTGCGTTCGTGCGTCTGGAGACACGATAACTTTCGTGAACTTCATTTTTTCCTAAAAATTTTTGCATATTCGTGATCAGCGACCCAAAATTAAGGTTGTATCAACTTTTGGTGAAGATTGGTACAAGTGAAGTACATGGAAGTACAAAGACAGTACCATGGACTGCAAGCACTAAGGCATGTTAAAAATCGACTTTTTCACAACATAGGGGTATAGCAACTCGTTGGAAAGGTTTCGACGCGAAGATCACGATAACACTAACATTTTTCGGGATAATGTCGACCACAGGCCAGTGCAAGCCGATGAATGGCAGTACATGGTGGTCCGGCATGATGTTGATCAAAAACTTCCCAAATGTCATGAAAAGCATAAAAAACATGTCAAAAGTGTCTTTTTGGGCATGAAACCCTGATGCATGGACTTCAGGCACTAGATCATGATCTGTAAAAATTTTCATAATATAGGGATGCTGCATACTGTTGGAAAGGTGACACGTAAAATAAAACAGCATTAAAATTTTTAAGAATGGTGTCAAACATAGGCCAGTGCTTGCCGGTCAATGGTGGACCGGTATGGTGTTGATCGAAAAAGCGTAGATTATCGTTTGACGAATTCAAACGTCAAACAACTTATAACACTAATCTGTCATATTATCTGATCGGTAATAGTGTGCGAACAAAGCTCACATTGATCACATTAGTGCGAGCGAAGCTCGTACTGCTGCCCAAAACACTGATCTGTTACGCCAGTGCGAGCGAAGCTCGTACTTTTTACATGACTCGACCGTAGGGCGAGCATATTAGGTTGAGCAGAGCTCATCGTTTGACGAAGTCAAACGTTCAACAACTTACTACACTGATTTGTAACAAGACACCAAGTGCGAGCAAAGCTTGTATTGCTACTTATAACTCGTTAGCTCACAATTTTTAATTCTGAAATTACATTTTGAATAGTCCAACTAATAAATATATTGAATTTTGAAAAACAAAATACGAAAGCATAAACAGAAGTACTCTGGAATGTCTGTGCTAGACTGATCTGCCACGGGTCACTAATCTGCTCGTTTTAAACATGATATCAGAAAATAAAAGGCACCGAAGTACTTTTTGAAAAGCTTTAGCTTTTCTTGAGCGACCGCGTAATACTCTATAATGCGCTATGTGATCGGTCGCGCTCACTGATCTACCCATGGACTTATGTTTGAAATGAACTCACTGAAATCAAATAGAAATTTTAATAACTCTGTTATTTGACATGACCGATTTGCAATCTATAAAAATAAAGTTTTGCTTTAATTTTTTTACCCTTTATTTCAAAAGAATTTTTCAAAGCACAATAATAAAATAAAAGTTTTTTCAAACTCCAAGTCTCGCATTATTCTGAATGTGAATGTCACTAATTTTATGTATATGAAACTCTGCGTTATAAAACAGAACAGTCTAAAAATAACAAAAACCAGCAGCAAAAACAACAACCTTTACACAACTTTTTCATTTAACTCACTTAATATTACTAATTAAATTGAGTCGAAATTTAAAGCTCTTACTTTCCTTTGATTCATTCATTATTTTTAATCGCATTTCATTTCATTTTCCATAATTAGCTCTTTACAATTTAATTAATTTTTACCATTGATAAATCTGTGTAATGGAAATTTTCCACAAAATCCTAAATCAATCTCAAATTATACTTAGATAAGTATCATTTTCTAGTAAATTAACTTTTCTTCTTATTCAACATTAAATATTTTTATTTATGCACCTCATTCTTTTAAAGAAACCATATTGATTATGACATATAAAATTTTATTTTAAACTAATTCACAAATAAATGCATTACAAAATGCCTTTAACACACTTAGGAATTGATTTGTGAGTACAAATTTTCCAATTTAGATCTGCATTGATGAAGCAAATATCTTTCAGGCATTCTACAAATTATTTTAATATTGAATTTTATCTGCACTATTCACTCATATTTCAATATCATCATGTAAAATGGAAGGTCAGAAACAATACAATTCATTTAAAAAATTTATTCATGTAAATTTATTTACTAAAACTATTTAAATGGAAATTTTTAAAATTATTGAACATGAACATCATTTATCAAAATAATATACTCCTTGAATTCTACTAAAAATTGAATTTGTCATATTTGGAAAACTTAAATTATTCAAAAAATTCTTTTTAAAATAGGGCGTGGTAAAACATTTTAATATTGTCATTAGGTAAATCAATTTTTAGCGCATTTTTGTATAGAAAATGCAGCTTATAATTTCACTTTGTTCGGCTGTTCGGCTGGCTGGTGACTTGAAATTGAAATTCAGTAATCAAATCGAAGCATTCATGTTTCGATTATTCGATGTAAGATTTCATTCTTTACGATAGTTGTCAACGAATATTGGAACTACAATTGATGGAATATTCGGACGAATTGAAAATTATAATGTCGAAGATTTTATTTACGAGTCATATGCATCTCATCATAAGCCATTAATAACTCGAATCAATGAACTTTAAATATAAAACAATTTTTCAGGCCATTGTGAACTAATAAAACGAATCAATATCATAAACGATTCTTTTATTTTGTAATCGGCAATGTCACTGATCTGGGCGACAAAAATGCGCTAAAGTCAACTGATCCGGGCAAGTGACTTTCATCAATTTTTAACTTAAATATCCACACCTTGATTAAATCATTTTATTTATTTTAACTGTATGTTTTTGTTTTGTATTCATATAGCAAAAGTTACAAAAATTTATTCCACAATGGTTTCCGATGATTATAGTCATTTAGAATAATTAATAACGCAATAATTCAGGAAACAGTAAGCAGTAAGCAATCACAATGAGTTGCGTCATACATTCAGAAAATCCATTAAGAACGTGACATTCAACACATTAATTCTACACTTTCTAATTAATTTCCATCCCTATTGCTAACATGTGCTGTCTGCTGCCTCTAATTGTAACATTTCAATGTGTAGATAACTTCGATTGAGCGCACATATCAAACAATTAATCATTTAATCTGTCAGTCAACGCACAACAATAGTATAATACGTGCATTACATTATTATTATTACACACACAATATGTTGACGACGGTAACAATGAAATCTGATCTTGCAAGGAGCAATCGCTATTTCCAAACGCTTGGAAACACTGTTTTTGTTGATTGGTGCTAATTTGATACATTATCGTAAAGTATGTGCAGAACGGTTTCAATATGACCACAAAATGTCAAGTATTGTACGTTAATCTTTTAGGACGACATATGAGCGACTATGTACTGTGTTACCAAGGTTCAAGCTAATTGAAACATATTTCTTCTACCTTTCTTCTGTTTTCTTCGGACAAGTCAAATATATTGAATGTACTTTATCACTTTGCTGATTAAACATGTGGACAAGTAAAATAAAAACACTTTTACTCTAATTCATTTCCGCTTGTTGCTTAATTTACTTTGTTCCATTTTAAGAATAAACAAGAGCTGAAAGTTTATTACTCTTAAGTTTGTGCAAAAATTTCAAACTTTGAAAAACTAAATGATGAAGTCGAATTTCAGAACGTGGTGAAATGTTTGTCATTTTTGTAACTTTTTACTGAATTTCACTAACTTTTTATTCCATCTTGTTTTTATTAAGAAATGTCATTAAAATCGTATTGATTTTAAATCTTGACAAAGACTTCAAAACAATTTAATGATTTTTACTTTTGAAACTTATGCTTTAAAAATAAAAGCAATATTTAGTAAATATTTTAAGCATTTTGATTTTCTATTCAAGAATAAATTAATGAACAAGTTGAATATTATTTAAATTATCCAGAATAAACTACCAACATCCTGTCATGCAAACACAATAAAGTTCAAAAAAGCTCATTTTGATTTTCATTGATCTTTTTTACTCTTTTCTGTGTGTTCATTCCTGATACTTTATTAAATTTATATTTGACCTCAAAATTTTACAGAATTAATAATTTGTTTACTAGAAAGTAACAGAATTTTCAACAACATTGTGAATAAGCTGTATTGTGTGCAAACACTAACAATGAACTAGTCGGTTTTATTTATTCTGCACAGACAATCACCATGCAATGCATTATTTAATGTAGATTGTTCCTACATGCCATTTAGATTTGTTTTGATTGTTATTGTTGCATAATGTTCATGTTCTATGCAGGAGAGTTGTTTTTGTTAGCAAGAAAATGAAGTTGCATTGACACACTTTAGGGAGATAATTAAGTTTTCTCTCTTTCTCTCTGACTCGCACTTTCATTCATCATGCATGCATGAAAGTTTAAATTACCTTTTATTATTGTAAGTTTCTGAGAATAATTGTAATATTCTGCCTTGTAATTGTCTAAATAATGAATTTAAATAGCAAATTTACTCTGCATGCATGATATATCAAAAAACTTTCAAAAGCAAGTAAAAACATGAAAAATCAATTGTTAAATTTAATTGCTGTAACTTAAATTACTATTTTGGGACAAAATTAATGTTGTGAAAAATCACACATTGTGATTCGAATAAGTCGTAAATATTCATTATTAATTGAAAGTTTTACAATGTTATATTAATGAAGTTTATGTAGACAGACTATAAATCTTAATCAAAAGAAAATAAATTTGACCATATTCATGAATTTTCAATTATGAGAACAAAATTTTGTTATTAATCAAAAATTTAAAGTAAATATTCAAAAATACACCCTAAAAATTCTAAATCGAAAACTCTCAAAACTCAAACAAATTAAATTTAACATCTCTAACAAAACCATCTGAAATAACATCTAAAAATAATACAAAGTAATGCAATCAATGAATATCAGAAACCATTATTGAGTGAAATTACATTTTGAACAAAAAATCGATTGAATTCGTTTCAGATGAAACCCCAAAGACAGACAGTCGACTCTTTAGAAACCTTGAAAATAAACTTTACCAAAAAAGGTCAGAAGTACTACAAAGAACACTTTTCACTTCTATTTAAACAGCTTTGAGCATCATCTCAGAACAAAAGGAAATGACAGAAAAATAAAGAAATTTTCGTGATTGCTTATGACAACGAAATTGATTAAAGCAAAAAAAAGTGAACTGCCTACGGTGATGAGACTTTTTTGTCTTCTTTTTCAATGTTAGCAGTAAAGCTTATTACAGCAAAAAATTGAGATGAGATGGGTAAGAACTCACTTATATTACTACATCAGCACTTTAGGTTTTTACCTTCTTTTCCTCACATATACACACATTGTATTAAAGACTGAATAACATGATCTAATATTCCTAATAGGCAGTTAGTCAACATAGACTATGCTCTATGTTTATAAAGTAGGACGAGTGTTAGATAATTTATTATGATGAACACGAAGGCGAATTTTTAGCTCCATTCCCTTTACTTTCTATTTTATGTTCGTAATTAATAGCTGTGGAATTATTAATCGTTCCTGAAACATTTTAAGTTGTGCTTGTTTAGTAGTTTTTCTACTACCTCATTTTCTCTTGCTCTAATGCCTCACTAATCTCACGTAGCAAAAATACAATAATAAAATATTTATTGCAGTATGAAAACGACGACGTTATGTACGAACTAGAGTAAAAATCCGTAAAAATAAAATATGTTACACACCATCTCTTACTTTATTTCTCATTTCAAAGAGGGTGGTAAGTCAAATGTGAAATTTTCTTCTCTTTTGCGACTATAAAATTTTTTTTTCTATTAAATTCACTGCCCGACAAGTGCTATATATAGAAAAGAGTCGTAAAAATCTCTCTTAGATTAATTTAATCATGCTCATTTGATACTTTTTAATTATAGAAATTATGTCTTCTGACCCAACTGTCCATGAAATATTCCTTTGCTAATATCTCCCTTTCTCTATTTCTCTTTTTCTCAATGAACCCACAACGTTCTTATCTTACGTTTTTAATTTTAAAATTCATTGAAGCGCTCATGATTTATTTATGCTAAAAAGGTGCCTTCAGTGAACTTCCTCAATTCCTTCATTTTCCTTCGATGATGACGATATGCAAGAAGAAGATTATAAATTTATGAGCCTTTTTAGAAACGATAATTGAGATCGAGCTTCAGTAAAACCAGTGTTGTTATAGTCAATTGCCAAAAAAAATAAAGAAATCTAATCCAGCTTAAGGAAGATTCATTATAATATTTTTAAAACATAAACTAAATTTAGTTAAATCTAGTTGTTTCTTTAAACGTCAGACTTTAAAAAAAGTTAATATAAAAATATTAGCCTTAATTCAGGAGATTGGAGATTGAGGCAAAGAATTAAATGTAAAAGTATTGTTACTCATTAAATTTAGTAATTAATTCAAATATATAAGCAAATTCTAAATAAAAATAAGCAGCTTTGATTATTTTATCGTTTATTTGTTAACAACAATTTCGGACCGATTTGCCTTCTTTCGATCTAATTTCCAACACTTATCATTATCAATAAGCTTAAAACACCTAAAAGCGCTTAAAAAGATCATTTTATGGCTCATTTAAAAATTAATAATTTATTACAGTGATGGATAACCGGATTGTCACAGCATACTAGCGTGTTATATTTAAAGCTCGCGACACACGAAAAATTTTTAAAAATAATATATCAATTGCCGTTTTTCCCCAAACTCAAAAATTAAATAGAAATTATTCAAATCAAATTTTGACTCTTAGTGTGTGTCACGAATCTAAAAAGGTTGGCTACCACTGATTTATTATATAAAAATTTTTAATTTACAACAAAAATAATAAAAATATTGACTTTAAATAACTCTGAATATTTTCTTTAAAACTCTGACTTGTAAACAAGTTTAAAACTTTCATCATAAAAGCACAATTACATCATTAATAAAGCTCTTTCAATTCTATTATTTAATTCTACATTCATTAACCTTAAAGCGATTTTATTATTGCAATTTCCGAGAACTAACTGAAGAATAAATTTTCAATTAAAGTTTATAATCAAAAACTCCACAAAAACCACACTTTATCCGGCAGTAGCGGTAGTAGAGTAAAATTATTAATCATAGTATAGAGCAATTTTCATGCAATAAAGCAAACTTACTTCCACGTTGCTCGCACACTCACAATGTACATTGCTTGGGAGAAGGTTATTAATATTGCATCGACTAAAGCATCCAGCACACAAAAACAAATTCTGTACATAACTTTTATTGTACTTTCTCGAGTACATTGGCATGAAAATGGAAAATGAATGGAAGAAAAATACATGGAAAGTGGTGAGTTGAAAGAAAAACAGAGATAACCGAACAAAAAGTTTTGCACCGACAAGGAGTTTTATGATTCGAGTCTATCGTAAACTTTCATCGTTCACACATGCATCATAAATGTAGAGATGTCATGATATAATCCTTTTATTCGGCACATGAAACACCAAAATTGGAGTTGTCCTTAATTCGAACAGCATTTGCGTGCTATGAGAAAAATAGAAAAGAGAATGTGATATGTATATGCTATGCTAGGCACATCGTGATGCTCATCATAAAAAAGTTAATTAAGAAGATTTTATGTCGATGTATCACACTTCACTAAGTGTCAATATAATTCTAGGAACATTGTTATAAGTAAGCTTATTTGAGTTTATTGAAGCCCTTTAATCTAATTAGGAAATTGATAAAGAAAAATTGCAACACAAAACCCACTTAATGAGCATTCATAAAGGCATTACTGATATGAAACTTCATATAATAACAGTCATTTTATTAAAATAGTCTCATGTGAATACATTACTAAAAATTAGCTTTTTATTTTGTGTCACAACTAGTGTAAACAGAATCTGTGCACAGTTTCTGTCACAGATTTCACAGAATCTATTATGTTACAGATAAAAACACAGAATTTTTCAGTCTTAGAATTTCTGAAGATATAAATGTTTTGTTTCTTTAAAATTATATCAAATAATTAGAAAATAGAAATTTTTTATTAGTATCCTGTTTAGTTTAGATTTATTGTTTCTATTTGTTTGCTAATTCAAAAAATTTAAATTTGTTTGCAATTTTGTTTTTGAGAAATCCAAAATAAATTTCAACATTTTTCTATTTTGAAAACAAATATCCTAGAAATAAAAATTTATTTAAACACAGGGAGTCTCAACTGACCATTATTTCCCTTAATTTGAATTGCGCGCACTTGCCTTTTTCTAGGGTTCGGAATTATGCAGATAAGAAGAAGAAGTATGCGCATAATTTTCTACTTCTTATTCATTTTTGTATGGAAAAAT
>JACWBX010002680.1:6181-32979 GCA_014622435.1 Polypedilum pembai | reverse complement strand
AAAAAGACGCAAAAATCTTAGTAACCAAAGAAAAAATTTTTTGTTTACATTTTTCAATATGGAGTTTTTAATTTCTAATTTCTCGAGGTTCAACAATCATTGACAGCTTTCTAACTATATTTCGTCAAAATAACTCGATAGCACAAATCAAATGCAAAAACCGTAAGTTTCTAGCTATTATAGTTTTCGAGATCTCGAAGCAGCCAGCCAAAGTGAATTTATAAGCTGCATTTTCTATACAAAAATGCGCTAAAAAGTTAGGGCACTAATATTTACTAGAAAGCTTTTATTAAAAAAATTTTGTAATTAGGTTTTCTGCTAATTCTCAGGATATTTTGCAATGAAATTTTAAACTTTTCCATAAAATTTGTTAATCTGCCAAAGCCAAACAAATTTTACTAAAAATTCAACTTATTTCAGAGTTTTTATAAAAGCTTTATAGTAAAAGCTACCGCCTTCCCTCGAATAAAAGAGCCGACTTCTGTATTCAAGATCCAAGAAAATTTGCTGTTTTGTTTACTTTTTGTATGGAAAAATATACGTTATTTCTAAAATGGCTTTATTTAAATAAAAGAGCCGGCCTTTTATTTGAGGAAAGACGGTAGTACTCTAACTTTTCTTATTGTCAGTAGACGAGTTTGAAAAATGAAAATTATTGATCTGTTCCTACCTTGGTATTTTAATTCTCACACTATTTTTTACGAAATCTTTGCTTAAATTCATGTATGAATGTGAAACTTCTTTTCAGTGATTTTTCTGTGTTAATTATTCAATTGGTAGATTACAAATTACTAATCGGAATTTCCATTATACATGATCGCCTACATTCAAGATTCTTGTTCAAATAAACACTTTCAAACAAAATCAAGCGTACCACAAAGAAAGAGAGAAAAAAGTACAATATCCGAGAGAGAGAGAAAAAAGACAACAACAATTTCATTCTCAATGACCTTCACTCATAAAAATATACACATACAAAATGGACTATATATAGAAATGAAGAGAAAGAGCATGTAGTAAGCAAGAAGAAATAAAATACGTCATTGCAATGATGCAAATACAGTGATGACATTTTGATGTTCCGAAAATATTTGAAAACTTGAAATTTAAGGAGAATTTTAATTAAAATTTCTTAAATTTCCTTTATTACAGAAGATTATTGTTTAATTTAATTATTTCTTGTCAATTTTAAAGAGCTTTTAAGTATTTAATTCAATTTTTAAATTTAGAAAACAAGACAAGATTGTTTTTGTTTACTTTTGTAATGTTTTGTTTTTATTTTCTAAAAATAATTCTACGTACAAAAAGCTTTAAATATTTTAGCTAGTTTATAAGTAAATAAAGCTGTTAATTTTTTGCCGGTAAGTAATCTTTCTCTTAATACATCTGTTCTCGTCATCTTTTTTCATCAATGTTAAATTTAATCTAACAGGTAGCTGTCAAGGCATAAATGCAAATGACTGCTTGAGTGCTATTAGTCTGAGGGCGTCACAGTATTTTCCCAATTAATTATCAAACAACTTAAATCATCAATATGTGATGATATTAATTTAATTTACAAAAGCACGCTAAGTGACATGCGTTATAACAGTGAATGACGCTGAAAAAGAAAACTTGTTTAAAATCAATTACAAAGCAAAAAAAGTTTCGTTCCCAAAATAAATTCGCATGCCGCTAAATAATTCTTATGTTACATTATAAAGCCAGAGCAAGAAATCAAGAGTTTTGTTTCTTGTGCTTGTTTACACGTCTCTCTCTCTGTTTCTCATTCTCATAATGTAGCAAGCAAGCAACACCAACAAGCAATCGAAAAAAGAGCGCAACCAATGTGAGGGGGGATCATTGACAAAAGCAACTGATGATTTCATTTGCTCATTCAGTTATTCCGCACAATTCAATAAGATCGCATCATAGTGAGAATTTTTCACCTTCGCGAATTGGAATTTTTATATTTTTTGTTTTAACAATTAAAGAAACAAGAAAGAGAGAAAAAGTTGACAGACAAAAGTTGTACAGTGTGTGAATAAAAAAAAAAGAGATTGCGCAATGAAATTGAGAATTCTTTGTATTCTTATAATTGCCATAATCGGTGTGCAAGCATTTCCGCAAAGACAACGTGGTGAAAGTCCAGGTAAGAAATTAAAAGTCCTTAAAAAGTTTCTTTTTTGTTTGATAATAAAATTATCATAAAGTTGATAAGTGATGGAACGTGACCGTGTATTGCAAAATATCAATAAATAAATTCAATTTCATTAACAAGATTATGACAAAAGAGAGAAAAATTATGAAATTTATCAATAAATTACCATACGGAATTCATTTGTGATGACTAAAATGAATTTTCTTTTCAAGGTCAATGAAAATATTATTGTTTATAAGCAAAGCTGTTTTGACATCTTATTGGCAACGAATAAATGAATAATACCGTTTATGGATATATCAGCAAGTAAAATGAAATTTTTTTAGAATATAACGCATTTTATTGACACTTGAAAAGGTTAAAAAACAACACTTACCTAGCTTTGCTTTGCTTTGAGCTTGTGATGATTCATTTAAATTTATTCTCCATTATTGCCAAGTTGATTGACAACACTGGCTGGATTGTAGTAGGAATTTAAAATCGTAAAGATTAAAAGCACAGCAATAATCGTCTCTGTCACAACATGTGCGAAATATTTTCTTTACTCATTGCTATTTAAGTTCTTTTCCGTAATGTCACCTTTATAAGTTTACATTCTTCTTTGTATTTTATGATTTGATGCACATTTTAGAGGAGTGTGTTGTTAGTTAAGAAGTTTTTTAGCCGTGGGGGAATTTTTTACAAATCATTGAATGCTTTTTTTAATAACACAGGAACTTCTTGATAGTCATTTATTATATTTTTTTTCTTTTTTCTTTCAAGAAATTGTTTATACGTCATTTGAACAATAATATTTATCATTAATAAAGAACAACGAAGAAAAGAATTTATTTTAGAATCTTATTATTGGAGTTTATTGCCATATTAGAATTTAAAAATAACCGTCATTTATATATTTGAATATTCTTGTTGCATTTTCTTTTGTTTACTTTCATTAAAACTTTTATTGTAAATAAATCAAAGTAAACATTTTGTTTAATTCTAACAGAAATACTTGTGTATTATTAACAAAAACGAATACTTTCATCGTGCTAACTCATAGTATTAACAAATCGTGATTTTCTTTCTTTTTTTATCACAAAATTCACAATAAATTTGTGAGTTGTTTATTAAAAATCTATTTGTTCTGTCCATTTGCATATAAGAGAGGTCTTCAAACTTTACTATTATAATCGACTAATTGCTACATCATTGTTACGATGTCTGAGATGAAATATGATGATCATTTTGTAAGTCAATACACATCGCAATTTAACAATTTGGCAAATGATATATTGGATTGGATTTACGCCTTCATTGTTATTGAATTTCGTAGTCTGCGTATTTACCGAAAAATTCTTTTCGTTTTATAAATCAAACAGATTAATGTGCTTAGCTTGTTAGCAAAATCGATTTGAATATTCTAAGAATTTTTGAAATTAATGATTCATTGATAGAATTGTTCGTAAATTTATCTTGAAAATATATAAAAAGTTAATATTGATGACATTGATTATTCATTTCATTAACACTTCTTTCAATTATTTAATTTAACATGACACTGTAACCAAAAATGATCACTTTGCATCGCCGTTGGCCTTGTCAAAAACAGGATGATGATGATTTTTTTTTTTTACCTTTTTCTCACTCATTCAAACTCAGACGACGACTTTTTAATTAAATTATGAATGATCTGAGTATTTTAGTGAATGTGAGAAAAGCATTGAAAATTGTTATAAATGACCATTAAATGTCTTAAATTATAAAGAAATTTTCTTTAACATTAAAAGAGATGTTAATTGTGCTAATATCACAAACGGCTACTGGTTACTCTTTGCTCTTTCGAGAAATAATCATCTCACGTGAATAACCCTGAGCACAACTGTGCTAAATGCAATTCATGCGACGATAATGATCATAAAAATTGATCGTTTTTTTCTTCTCTTTTCTTTTTTGTTTTTCTCCTTCTTCATTCTTGCTGTGTTGACTTCTCTCTTTATATCTCAATCTCTCGTGCACTTCTTCTTTTTCCTTTCACTCACTGTCTTTAGTAATTTTTATAGATTTCAATTATGACGGCAAGTTGGGCGAAAAAGTACACAGATCATTGGATCAAGTACAATATCAAGATGGTGGCATAAGAGGTAGAAGTACATTTACAGATAGTTATGGGAATCCTGTAGCTTATGACTCATTGGATGCTGTTGATACGGGAAAACCAAGCAATAACAAAGATAAACCATTTCAATATGTTATTCCAGGTATTTATATAGAAATTCTTCTTTATCAATTTTAAATAAAATTTAAATTCTTTAGGATATGCATCAGGAATTCTTCAACCACATGAAATTCCTACAAGAAATGACGCTACAGATGATGAAGGAAGAAAAATTGATGACGATCGAATTCATTTTGTTGATCCATTAAATCCTAATGGATTCCAAAATTTTAATCAAGTTTCAACACCATCAGTTTCACTTGCTGCACCAGGTCAGTTGAATCCTGTTCAAATAGATTCACAAACACCTATTGATATTCCCAAGCCAAATATTGATCTTTCTGAAACACCTGAAGCACCTATAATTGATGATCCGATAGATCATGTTCCACCCCATCCTCCACAAGATGTTTTTCTAAATCCAAATGCAAATCCACCTTCACCATCGACTACACTTGAATTACCTATAGATCAAGATTCTAGCACAAATACACTTTCGCAAAATTTAATTCCTCCTGCAATTCCTTCAACTGATGGCGTTGAAATTCCCAAACCAAAAATTGATACATCTGAAACTCCTATTGATAATGATAATTCAAGTCCACTAAATCAAGGTCTTTTACCACCCAATTCAGATTTCAACAATAATAATTCACCAAGCAGTACTTCATTCAATAATCCAAATCCAAATAATGGACCAGTCATAATCACTGATGATCAAATTAAATTCGCACCAAAACCAGTCAATGGCTTGTTACCTCCCAAGGAACCAACAGCTTCGAATGAACTCGATTTTCAATCACCAAATAGTGGCTCATCGAATAATGTTCCACAATTTACAGGAACTTTAACAAATGATGCTACATCAACAACGAGAAAACAATTTACACCATTTCCAACTCAACCTTCTTTCCAAATTCCTGTTCAAGTGATTCAACAACCGCCAAGTCGTCCAAATTTCATTCAACCACCAAAAGCATCAAGTAATGAAAAAGGAAATAAATATCAAGGAGGTTTCGGCGGCTCACCGGGTGTGTTAAGTTCTGATAATTTAAGTGATCGAGTTGTGCCGACTTCGTCACTTCCTTTAGCACCATCGACATCAGATAAATTTTTTGGAGGCTCTTCAGGTGTACTTTCTAACTTTGGAGCTTTACCAGCAGCTTCAACGACATCACAAACTTTCGCTCAAACACCATCAAGTAAAAAAGATTCACTAGAAAAAGTGAACAATAAATATACAGGCAAATTCGGGGGTCCTTCAGGTGTTTTGACTCCAAATGCTTAATTTACTTAATTTTAATTATCTTTTTTTGTGATTTTTCATACTCAAACTTTTAAAAATTCTGCATGTTCTTGCCATAAATTTATTGTGCTAAAATAAAGATTCATATAAAAATTCTTTAACGGTTTTATTTAAAATTTTAAACAGTCGTCTTCACATTGTTTTGGTGAAAGAAAGTTGAAAATTTATCATCAATAATTTTAAAAAGAATTAGCCAATAAAATAGAAAGAAATTAGTAAGAAATAATAAATAATATCAATGAACGGCATTTTATAATTAAAGTAAGTTTGCAAGCTAACAATTTACTGAAATCATTTTCAAGTAGCAAAAAAATTTTATTCAAAAGCAAACAATCAGCAATTTTATCACATTTTTCTCGATCTCTTGTTTTCTATTGCAGTTAAAGTCACAAACAACGATCTCAAATGCCAACAAATATTACAAAACTTGCAATTTTTAGTCGTTTACTTGTAATTTTTCTGCAATGCGTATCTAATCATTTAATTGATGACCACAATGCAGACGATGTTTTTCGAGCGCCTATTGATACTGCAGTGCGAAAGAAAAAATGTGATACAATTGTTGAATTCTTGCTTGGTGGATTTAGACGATGGGATGCGCAATATTTCTTACACATATCAGAGCATGGATATACATATGAAAACACTCTTGCATTCTATCCTTTATATCCACTATCTATCAAGATGATTCGCTATGTAATTATCAATATAACACCATTTTTAACAGTACGAACACTCTCTTTGCTCATTGGAGTTATCCTTAATGTGATATTTTTCGTAAAAGCAACAAATTCACTCTATGAATTAGCAAGAAAAGTTTTAAAGGATCAGCGGAAAGCAGAAGTGGCTGCAATTCTATTCTGCTTCAATCCTGCATCAATTTTCTTCACTGCACCATATTCAGAAAGTCTCTACAGTTGGCTCAGCTTTTCATTAATGCTCAAATGTTTTGATGATATCAATTCAGTGTTAATAGTTGTTCCATTAAGCTGTAGCATTTTAACAAGATCAAATGGTTTAATTAATATAGGATATGTAGTGTATTATGGACTTAAAAAAATGTTTAATCAGAACACAGTTCTCTCATTTGTGACAGTTTTTCTAAAAATCTTTTCCATACTTATCATTATTGCATTTCATTTTGGACTCATGCAAGTCTACAATTATTATCTCTTTTGTTTTGAAAAGTCATTTAATTTTCCTGATTTCATAAAAGATTTTGCATTAGAAAATAATCTTGTGCTTGCAGGTAATCGATCAAGCACAACAAATGAGTCCGTGTCACCATGGTGTCTAAGTAATTTGCCAATTGCATATTCATACATTCAAGAGCATTATTGGAATGTTGGCTATATGAATTATTATGAATTTAAACAAATTCCAAATTTCTTGCTAGCTGCCCCAATAGTAATTATTATTCTAGTCAATTCATTTATTTATTTCTTAAACAATCAAGACTACTGCTGGAGATTAGGAATATTTAATTTGAGGCAATCAATTTTAAGAAAAACCTCAATAGCAGATCAAAATCAATTTGTATTTATAGCTCATGCTGTAGCCATGTGTTTATTTTGTATTTTCTTCATACATGTTCAAGTAACTACTAGAATTTTAGCATCTTCAAATCCAATGCTCTATTTCTTTTGTGCAGAATATTTCATGCCAGAATCAGGTGCTAATAAGAAAACTGATGATAAAGTAGACGAAATTCATGTCTTTGACATTAAGAAACTTAATTGGACACAGCGATTTATTGTTTATTATTTCATTGGTTATTACTCACTTGGAACTGTTTTATTTAGCAATTTTTTCCCATGGACTTGAATTAAACTTTTTTTGCTACTGTAATGAAAATGATTCTTGCTCTATAAAATAACAATAAAAAATTCTTTTTGATTGCTCAATTTAACTTTCATTTTGGTCACTAACTTTTACTTTCAGTAGAAATGGGAAAACACAAGAGAAGAGATTCATATGACTCTGATGACTATCGGCACAAAAGAAAAAGATCACCAAAACGTGAAACTGAATCAGATGGAGAATTTTCATTTCTTAATCATAAAAGAATTTTTCATAAAATTCTATTAGGTTACAATATATCAGAACAACTTGTTGATGATCCTGCAGATTTTTGGTTATTTCTTGCAAAATATGAAGCATTGTTAAAAAGAAGCATGCAGAGTGTTCTTTCAATAAAAACTGAAACACCACAAACAGATTCAATAATTCCAAATAATTATGATAAAAATTTCTTAATGAATTTCAAACTTAAACCTTCAAAACATCAAATGACATCAACAAACTATGATGATGAAGACAAATCTATTGATGATAGAAAAGTAAAAATATTTTTAACTATTGTTCGACATTATCTCGATTTCAAGCAAAAAGAACGATTTAAAAAGTTAAAGAAATTGAGAAAGTTTCAAGCAAATTTGCCAATAGCACCATATGAAAAAGAAATTGTAAACGCTGTCAAGAATGAATCAATTTTGATTTTAGCTGGTGATACAGGTTGTGGAAAAAGTACACAAGTTTGTCAATATTTATACAATGCTGGATTCGATAAAGTAGCTTGCACTCAACCAAGAAGAATTGCATGCATTGGTTTAGCTAAAAGAGTGTCACATGAAATGCTTTGTGAATATGAATCAGAAGTTGGCTATCAAATTAGATTCGAGAAGCAGAAAACAAAACATACAAAAATTTTATTCATAACTGAAGGATTGTTACTGAGACAACTTAGTGATGATGAAAATCTCACACAATTTTCAGTTATAATTATTGATGAAATTCACGAACGAAATCTTTATGGTGATTTTTTACTTGGCATTTGTAAATGTTTGCTTCGAGCACGTCCTGAAGTTAAAATTGTTCTTATGTCAGCAACAATTAATATTAATTTATTCTCAAATTTCTTTGATGAAGAACAGGCAAAAATTATTGAGGTGCCTGGTAGATTGTATCCTATAAAATTGCATTATATGCCACATTTAAAAAATCCTGAGTTAAAACTTGAAGCAAAACCTTCACGAAGTGAGAGATTAAATCCTGAACCGTACATTCAAATTATGTCAATGATTGATAAAAAATATCCTAAAGAAGAAAAAGGAGATTTATTGATTTTTCTATCTGGTCTTAATGAAATTCAATCTGTTGTAGATGCAGCAAAAGAATTTAATAGAGAAAAACAAAATTGGATTATTCTTCCATTACATTCATCATTATCAATGCAAGATCAAGATAAAGTTTTCGATTATGCACCTGAAGGCATGAGAAAATGTATTGTGAGTACAAATATAAGTGAAACTTCACTAACAATTGATGGTATTAGATTTGTAATAGATTCAGGAAAGATGAAAGAAATGACTTATGATCCAAATTATAAAATGCAAAGATTAAAAGAAATGTGGATTAGTAAGGCATCTGCTGAGCAGAGAAAAGGTCGAGCGGGCAGAACTGGTCCTGGAATTTGTTATCGATTGTATTCAGAAAAAGAATTTTATGAGTTAGAAAATTATACAAAAGCAGAAATTCATCGAGTTCCACTTGAATCACTCCTGCTGCAAATGATCTCAATGGGCTTGCCAAATGCTCGTCTATTTCCATTCATAGAACCACCATCAATAGAAAATATTGAAAATTCGATTCTAGCATTGAAGCAACTTGAAGCATTAACCACTGATGAGAAACTTACATCAATAGGTAAAGCTCTTTCGAAAATACCAGTCGAAGTTTTTCTTGGAAAAATGTTACTAATTGGATCAATTTTTCGACAATTACAACCTACACTTACACTTGCAGCAGCTTTAAATGTTCAAAGTCCATTCACAAATCGAGCATTTCGTGATTTAGAATGTGAAAAATTAAGAGCTGATTGTGAATCAACACATGGTGATCCAATAACTTTAATTAATCTTTATCGAGAGTGGTTAATTGTCAAAAAGTCTTTTGATTCACGTGATCGAGATAGAGAAAGTTCAAGACAATGGTGTAGAAAGCGTGGTTTAGAAGAGCAACGATTTTATGAAATAACTAAATTGAAAAATCAACTCGAATCACTTTTACGAGAATGTCAATTAATTGAAGAAAAAGTAGATGAAAAATTAACTGCAGCAGAAAGGGCAATTAGAGCAGGTGAGAAAAAGTATTTAGGATCATTGAAAAGAGCTCATAAAATGGAAGCACCAAGAGAAAGACGATTATTAAAAATGGAAGATGAAGAAATGGATGATGCGGCTAATGATGGCAGAATTGATATAAAAGATGTTGAATTTCGATTAAGTATGGGATCAAAAATTAATGATTTAGTTTTACAAGCAACAGCAACAAGTGGCACTGATCTTATAATGTTAAAACTTATTTTAATGAGTGGACTTTATCCTAAAATTGCTATATCTGATGAATTTAATTATCTCAAATCAATGAATGAACAATTTTTTCATACAAAATCCAAACCATACATATCAATGCATCCTATGAGTTATTTTGCAAAAAATTATCAAGAATTGCATGTTTCTGGAAATGAAATGGCAGATAAAGTTGGAATATATAAATCTAAATGTCCTTTATCATCAAAACATCAAATAATTTGTTATTTATCAATTCTTGAAACGACAAAGCCATATTTAATGAATGCAATGAGAATGCCTGCCGCTCAAACTCTTCTTCTTTTTGCTCAAGAAATTGATTGTAATCTCACATTTTCGAGAATAATTTGTGATTCTTGGCTATGCTTAGATTTTCCAATGCCTGAAACAGGTCAAACTTTAGTCGCTCGAGCATCAAATTTAAGAAACAGATGGAATAAACTTATTTCATTAAAGCTAGAAAATGAAATGGGATGTCAAGTAAAAAAAGAAGAATTTGACGCTCTTGAACGTGATTTAGCGAATTTTATGAATTGTGAAGTTATTTATACAATTAAGAGATTGCTCCCAGCTGATTTGAAAAATCTTTATAAAGGAAATCGTCATGAAGATTGCAGTAATTTGTTGCTTGAACCTAATCCATTTTGTGAAGATTTCACTTGTATTGCGAATGATGTTAAAGGTGGTGTATATGTCACAGAACATATCACATATGGCTGCATTGATGAAACTGATTGGAGTTTGAATATGGCTGAAGAAATTTATATGACAGAATTTGAATGTCCTGGTTGTAATATGATTTTCAATATGACTAATATTCAAAAATTGCAACATTTTCATGTGTGTAAGCCAAAGAAGACTGAAGAAGATGAAAAGAAAGAATTTTTACAGCCAACCTCGTCGAATCAGAAATTATTTAAATGCAGTACTTGTAAGAAAGAAATGTACATGACAAATATTGATATTCTTAAACATAAGAAGAATTGCAAGGTTATTAAAGAAGAACCAAAATAAAAATCATAGCAATTTGTGCACAAAACGCCTAATTAATGGCATATATGAAAATTAATAATTTATTGATTTTTCTAGCTATATAAATTGTTTTTTATTTCTATTTCTTTTGCATTAGTGTTTCAGACTAAGAGTAAGTAAGTGAAAATGAAACTAAATAATTTGCAAAAACAAAAACTATTTAAACGTTTAAAACTCGGTCATGCACTTTTAAAATCTACAAAGGAATTTCTTCTTACAACATACACTCATGCATTTCATTATCTTGCTGATGCTGATAGACATTTGCCTGAGAAAATCATGTGGTTTATTATTCATTGCATAAATTTGTTCTGTTCAATCAACATTGTGACAATTGCATGGAGTCGTTTTACTGACAATCCAACTGTCACTACACTCGAGACACAGCATTATTCTATCTATAATTTACCCTTTCCTGCAATTGCAATTTGTCCAAACAATAAGTTGAGTAACAAGACTATCAATGATTATGCTGATTATTTATTGAGTTTAAAACTTCCACATCAATATAATAATAAATCACGTTTGATTGAAATGATTCAATATATGGGAAGACTTTATGATGCAGAAATTGAAGGAATAGAAGTGTTTACGAAATTTCAAGAAATTCTTGATACTTTTGATTCAGACAAGAAAACTGGAATTTTCGACACTCAACAAAAATTATTCAATCTTTCACCAAAGTGCAATGATATCGTTCTCAAATGTAAATGGGGAGGAATTTCAATTCCATGTGAAGAAATAATCAAAACTCGCTTAACTTATGAAGGTTTTTGTTGTACATTTAATTATGTTCGACCTTCGTCTATAAATGATACAACAGAGAATGCAAAAATTGCAGCTGGTGTAGGACCAGATATGGGATTAACAGTTTTACTTAACTTATCAACTGCTGATTATGCTTATACACTGAAGAATTTTGCTGGTGCAACTGCTATAATTTTTGATCCTTACGAATTCGCTGATTCTGCTTCAGGATCTGTTCGTGAAGTGCCGCTAGAAAGATTTGTTGAAACAAGAATTACAATTAATTGTGTGACTAAAAAAGCAGTTGAAGATGTTCAACGTTATAGTATTGAAAAGCGTGAATGTTTGTTCCCGACAGACATGATGAGTGAATATAATGGAAATTATGTATACGGTGATTGTCTTACAAAGTGCAAATTGAAGAGCATCAATGCATTATGCAAATGTTCTCCTTTCAATATTCCAACTAATTTCCCAGACATTGACAATATGCCATTTTGTAGTCTCTCAAATGTGCAATGTATGACCAAATATAAAGCAAAATGGGCAACATACAAGCCAAGAGGTAAATAAAATTGTATTTCCTTCAAAGTCTGTTTATTATCAAATTTAATTATTGCAGAGATGATAAAAGTATTAGAAAGAGAAATGGAAGATTCAATAAATTGTGTTGATTGTTATCCACTTTGTTCTTCTACATCTTATATCGTTGACAGCACTTCAGCAAAATTAAATTTTTATTATCAAAATAAAGGATCTGTTATGTGAGTTAGATTTAAGAATTTTAATGACATTTTATGAATTTTATATCATTTTAGTGCTGGCATGAATGAATCAACTGATCTTTCAGTCTTGAAAGTATATTTTCCAGAAGTTGATTCAGTGCTTTTTAAGACTGATGTCTTGTATGCTTGGTATGATATTGTTAGCGATTATGGTGGAATTTTAGGTCTATTTTTGGGTTGCTCAATCATTACTGCCTTCGAGATTGTCTTTTTTCTGACTATTCGATTTTATCAGAACATCTTCAACACCTCTGGTTTCATGAACAAGTTTCAAAAGCAGAAACCGACAGTTTTTGATAACAAGCTTCTTTATCGTGCAAAGTTTGACTACATACAGTAAATTTTTCGCATTCTTTTTTCTTCTTCACCTACGGCAATTTTTCTTATCAAAAAGATTTTATTAATGAATGAGGATTAGTCACTGATTTATTTTCGATTGATATGTAGTCTCGTTATCTCACTCACTAAGATATGATATTTTCTAATTATTTGATGAACACATTTTAGTCTGTTATTCTGAACAAAATAGAAGTAACAAAAAATGGCTGAAGAATGGAATACCATATGGTTTATAGTGGCAATTGTCTTCATTGTGTTATTCTTCATATCAACTATAATTAATATATTTTTGTGGATCATCAGAAAAAGAAATTTATTGCAACTTAGAGAAGAAATGGAAAGACAAATACGACAGGAATTGAGAAGGGAAACAAATGTATTTTATGGTGGAAACAATATTAAATCAACTTATATATAAGAAAGGAATAATTTTATTTTAAAAAGTGACATAAATAAAAAATTTTTGTGTGTAACGTAAAAATTCTAAAAATAAATTTTTTTGAATTTCAAAAAATAACGATCTCAGTTTACTAACGGAATTTATTTGGAGTTTTTTGTTTTTAAAAAAGTTTTTATTATTTTGCATGTTAAAAAGCCTTATTGTCAAAAAAAATACTTGATTTGTAAGTATAAACATTAAATAATAGTTATGTTGTTGAAATACAACAATAATTCTTATTTTATATTTGAAAATTTTAAATTTTGTAAAATTTCTTTCATATTTGATTTTAGAAGAAGTTCGTAAAATCTTTGACAGCTGTTGAAATGAGTGACGAAATGGAAAAAGAAAATGATTTGCTTAAAGTTGATTTAGATCTTGTAAATTTATCAGAAATGGAGCATCAAGAAAGTTTACTTTTGAAGACAACAAATGAAAATGAAATGTCTCAAAATTCCACTGGATTTTGTGTGAAACAATATGAAGAAAAGATGGACAGTCTTACAAAAGAGAATTTCAATCTCAGGTTGCGTCTTTATTTTTTTGAAGAGAAAGGTGGGTCTTTACCGGAAGGAACTGAAAACTTGCACAAAGCAATTATTGATTTAAAGGTAATTCTATTATTCATCATTTAAATTATTCATTGATAAAGTTTTTTCAAACAGGTGCAAAATGAGCAGCTAAATCGTGATTTAGAAGAGAAGCAAGAGCTTCTTTTGCAAGCCTCACAAGCTCTTGAAATGATTGAAAAAGAAACAAAGACGGAAAAAGAGAATTCTGAGAAAGCAATGAATGATCTCAATCAAAAGATTGATTTACTTGAAGAAGAAAAAAATGCTCTTCAGCAGGCATTGGCAAATAAAACCGCTTATGGAAATGATACAGGGTATGCAGATTTTCTTGGTCTTGTTGATTCCAAAGATGCTGAAACACATCGCAGATTGCTTGAAATGACTGAATTTTCAGAAAATCTTCAGCAAGAAATTGAAAAATTGAACCGTGAGTTGACTATTTATAAAAATGCAAAACAAGAGTGTGAAGCAACTCATTCTGCAATTCAATATGAACGTGATGAACTAAAAGACAAATTAGCGCAGGCGGAATGTGCAACAAATGATGCTGTAAGATATTGTTATTCATTTTATTTAACAGTAATATCATCATCATATTTATAATAATTCTAACAGCTAAGAAAAACTAAAATGTTTCAAGAAATGCTTAATGAACGTGGTCGCGACTTACAGTTTCTTCAAGATCAAAATGATCGATTGTTTCGTACTAATAAAAAATTAAACGATCGACTTGATGAGTTAGAATGCTCACAATTTGAAAATTCAATGCGAGCTGAAGAAATTCAAGAAAATAATTTTATCGTAATATTCTTTCTTTGTTCATCTTCTATTTGATATTATGTTAAATATTTATTTTAATTTTAACTAATGCTTGACTCTTTCTTATATTTAGATTGAGAATTTAAAGAAAGAGGTAAATGATTACAAGGATAAATGGGCTTGTGCAGAATGTGATATTCTTGATTTACAAGCAAAATGTGAAGATATTGAAAATGAGCGTAAAAAGACTTTAACTTTGCTAAGAAAAGCAATTGAGCAAGGAAAAAGTTATCAGGAAGATATTGAAAAGCTTGAGAAAATTATCAAGAAAAAGACAGGTGGAACAATAGTAAAAGATGATGCAAAAAAGGTAAATTTATTTCTACTCCTTCTCTATTCCTTTAACACAAAAAATCTCATTGTATTTAGCTAATATCAAGCTTAAACAAGATTATGTCAAGAATTAAAAGCAATTAAATAAATTTTTAGGATGCCGAGATACGAGCTCTAAAGGAGGAATTAGCTAAAGCACAAAAGAAACTTCAACATGTAACATCATCAGAGCTAAAAGAAAAAAACAATGAAATAGAATATCTTACAACACTCGTTAACAAAATGAAAACTGAAAGACAATCTCTGGCATCCAATATACCACGTTTCTCATTTGATCATCTTTTCGACGATTTTAATGAACTCAAATTTCAACAAGCAATGGAAATTAAGAAACAATCACAATACAAAATTGAAGAGTTACTCAATGAATTGTTTAGTTTGGCAAATGCAAAAACTCAAAATCAAGTACAGAAGATAAGACAAGAAATGGAAGTTATCGTTGAAAAGCAACAAATTACTGATTCTGCATTGAATCGATGTGCTGAACTTTGTTCATATACTCTTGAGCATTTACATGAATTGGCCATTTTTCTATCAACATTGCTTGAACAACAAGAATTTCGTGATTCACTTTCTGATCAAAGTATTTTAAAAATTAAAGATATTATCGTAAAAAGTTTAGATATTTCACAACGTAATTCAATTGACAATCGATTCTCATTTATGCCACACAACATTTCAAATTTCAATAGTTTCATTCAAGCAGCTCGTGATTCGATTGCAGACATTCGAGGTTTGCAACAAGTCGTTAGTTCAGAAAATGAGGATAAAACAGTACAAGTTGATATTGAATGTGTAAAGTGTTTGGACATGAAGGAAAAATTCAAAGAAATTAATGATGAGTATGAGGAGTTAAAACGAGTCAATCAGTTACTAGAGGATGAAATTCATGATGCAAAGAAAATTATCGAAAATCGTGACAATGAAATTTCAACTCTTAAAGAAGAAATTAATTGCCTTCAAGAGAATGAAGATGAGCTGAATGTTTTGTTAGCGGATTATAATAAAACAATTCAAACATTGCAAGTTGATAAGTTAAATTTTGAATCTCAATGGCGTGCAGCTGTTGAAAAAGCTGATAAATTACAAGCTCGTTTAGATAGCATTTCGTTTGATTTGGAAACAAATTGGGTTACGAAAATGTGCTATGAAGTAGAAGTTGGTAAGCTTAAGGAAGAGATTGTTAATTCAGAAGCACAAATTGCTGCCATACGTATGGAATTTGAAGAATTACGACGTGTTGCTGATACTGTAAACACAATTGCTGAAGATGACAACAAAGAAAATGAAAATCAAACAATGAAGAATCCTCGACGTACAATTGAAATTTCTGATGATCGTAAAATTTTATTGATGGCTAATGAAAATTCATCATCGACGTCAAATGTAGTAGCAACAACTTGTGAAGCATGTCCAAAATTACATAATCAAATTCGTGAATTGAAAAAATATTTGGCTCGTGCTGTTGTAAAATTAGAGAAGCAATCAGAACAGAAAGCAATT
Organism: Polypedilum pembai; assembly: GCA_014622435.1. Taxonomy (NCBI): domain Eukaryota; kingdom Metazoa; phylum Arthropoda; class Insecta; order Diptera; family Chironomidae; genus Polypedilum; species Polypedilum pembai. The sequence goes on along the minus strand of JACWBX010002680.1, from coordinate 16,397 downwards.
GTTGATCGTCATATTCAAAGTCAATTGCATCGAACAGAAACTTTCCTTCAACAAGCACGATCGAATATGGAAAATATTATCAAGAACAAAGAAAATAACGAATAACTTTCATCAATGTGTTTTATAGATTTTTATTTTATTAATCAATGAATGTTTCTTTTTTATATTTTTTCTAAAATTTAAAAATTAACTTTATTTTAAAATATTTTTCAGCACATCTGTAACTTTTGCCATGTTTATTCTATTGTTAGATATTTTATTAATTTCGCCTGCTATAGCAAATAAAACTTTAGTTTTACCAGATTTGTATTGCTGAACCATTTTCTTTCCATTTTCACTTTCTAAAACTTGATTACAATATTTAATAATTTCAGCATCATCTGATATTTGTTTCCACTGATTTTCTTCAACAATCACTTTTGGCGATTGTGAAGTTTCAAGCATTTTTTGTAAGACTAATTTAGCTATATTATGATTTAATTCTTGATTTTCAAGCATATCAATGAGCTCACCAAGATGTGCTGAAGAGATTTGACAATCTTCAAGATTGATTTTATTTTTATTACATGTTGCTATATAATCATTAATAAGTACGTTTGAGACAGTTTTTGCTGATCTTTTTGGATTATTTTTGATGATGCTTTGAAACAAATTGTAAATTACTGTGTCATTCTAAAATTTAAGAAAATTAGTTAATTATAGAGTAAGAACAAAATTTACTTACAACTAAAATCATTGCAGTTACTTGAGTCAACTTATAATCATTGACCAGTTCATCACGAAGTCCTTGTGGTAAAATTGGAAGACTCTTTTCAATTGCTTTAACACTCACTAGCTCATCTGACTCAATTTCGTCAGTCATATTCAAATGCAATGGCAATAAATTGGGTTCAGGCATATATCTATAATCTTGAACAACTTCTTTATCTCTCATTGCTATTGTAGTTTTTGACACAGCATCCCATTGTCTTGTTTCATTAATTATAACTCCTCCTTGATCTTTTACTGATATTTGACGTTGAATTTCATATTCTATTGCTTGTGCAACTCCTCTTATCGAGCCAATATTTTTAATTTCAGTCCTTACTCCGAGCTCTTCACCTTCTTTGTGAATTGATACATTTGCATCAACTCGCAACTGTCCTTCTTCCATTCGACAATTGCATGTTTCAATACGTTCAAATATCAAAACAAGTTCTTTAACAAGAGCTGCTGCTTCTTCCCCATCACAAAGATCAGGTTCAAATACCAGTTCCATCAATGGAATTCCCGCTCGATTTAAATCAATTAGACTAATTTTCAACTCATCGTCATGAAGTGATTTGCCACTGTCTTGCTCAAGTTGTAATTGATGTAAGCGAACAGTTTTGTAATAAGATTTAGATTGTTTGACTGGAGTAAGAACGGGAAATGTTAGAAAACCTTTTCTAGCTAAAGGAGCTCTTTGTTGAGTTATTTGATATCCAGCCGGCAAATCTGAATAGAAGTAATGCTTGCGATCAAACATGCTGACTTCATTTATTTCACAATTTAATGCTAATGCAGTTTTGATTCCTGCTTCTACACATCTTCTGTTAAGCACTGGCAAGCAACCAGGAATTGCCGCATCAAGTAATGATACTGAACTGTTTATTTCAGCTGAAAAACTATTTCTTGATCCACTAAAAAGTTTTGATTCTGAAGCAATTTGTGCATGAATTTCTAAACCGATTACACTCTTCCATGCGTTTGACTTTGGTGCTAATTTTGTTGAAAACTGTCTATTTAAAATGTTTATTAAATTCACTTTATGAATCATTTTAAAATTATTTCCATTTAAATGTTCTTTTTTGCAAAACAATAACAAATAGAATATAAACATAAAAAGTGGGCGATATTGAATTCAAATTAAATTCGTTAAAATGAATAATGCCCACTTTTAAGAAAACATGAAAATATTATGATTGTAACACGTGACTTTTACCAATTCATTATTCTTTCTTTGGCTTTAATTTATATACTCGATATAAAATTTTACACATAAAAATTTAATGAAAATTTCTAATTTTTTGTCACATCTGTCTATATCATAAAATCATTTTCTAACAAACTACCCACATATGAGTGTTTTAGTTGCGATATTGATTTCAAGTGGTAAAGATGTACATGCTTAAATTTTTAATATTTTTCACGACGCTTAAGTCCTTGATCGCTGAACCAAAAAATGTTATCATTATAGTGGCAGATGATTTAGGATTTCACGATGCTAGTTTTAGAGGAAGCAATGAAATTCCTACTTTTAATATTGATGCTTTAGCTTACAATGGAATAATTCTTGATCGGTAAGTAGATAATTTTTTAATTGTAGACTTATCAATTTATGATTTTATGAAGAGCAATTTACTACAGAATTGTAAAAGTCGTATTTTTATAGTCGAATTTTTAGCCAAAACAAACTAAAGTAAAACATTAAATTTTCGATTTATTTATGGTTAAAATGTTCAAAAAATTATTCAAATACATTTAAATAATCCAAATAAGTCTTCATACTTTAAAAACCATGAATAAATTGCTTATTTTGCTAAGATTTATAAAATGTTAGAAATTTGTTTACAAATAATTTTTATTTTTGTTTACATTTGTCAACGAAAAAAACTAAATTTCAAAGTAATTTTCTTCAAGGTTACCGAGCTTAATTCACGTCGTTAAGACTTATTATGATAAACAATAAGCTTGTTCTATCTTTTCCTACATGTTTTACAAAAATCATTATTTTTGACTGTTGACTACAACAACAAAGCAATTGACAAATTTAATATCATTTTAGATTTTACACAGCACCAATGTGTACACCAAGTCGAAGTGCTCTTCTAACAGGCAAATATCCACATCATTTGGGAATGCAACATTTTGTCATTGTTAGCGATGAACCACATGGATTACCTTTAGAAGAAAAACTTATGCCTGAATATTTCAAAGATGCTGGCTATGTGACACATTTAATTGGAAAATGGCATTTGGGATTTTTCAATGAAGACTATACACCAATACATCGTGGCTTTGATCATTTTTTTGGATATCTTGGACCTTATATTGATTATTGGGATTATACATTAAAAATGTTTAATCGTAATTACTCGCGTGGCTATGATATGAGAAGAAATCTTACAGTTGACAGAAGTTATGATAGAGTTTATGCCACAGACATGTTTACACAAGAAACAATCAATGCAATTGAAAATCATAATCAAGAGAATCCTCTTTTTCTCATTCTCAATCATCTCGCACCACATGCTGGAAATGAAGATTTTCCTATGCAAGCAAAAGAAGAAAATGTAAATAAATTTTCTTACATTGAAAATGAAAAACGTAAAACTTTAGCCGGTAAAAGAAGTCTATCAAAATCAAGGCTGGGACACTTATTAAAAAAGTTAAAACTAAATTTAGTTAATTCTGGTTAATTTTAGCTAATTAAGTATCCCAGCCTTGCTTAAAATTTTACTAATTGAAAAGTTATTTGTTTACAGCAATGATAAGTTCATTAGATGAAAGTGTAGGAAAAGTAATTGATGCTTTAGACAGAACAGGAATGCTTGAAAATTCAATTATTGTCTTTTTCTCAGACAATGGTGGTCCAACAGTCTTATTACATTCTACAACTGCATCAAATTATCCTTTAAGAAGTGTAAGAAAACTAAAAATAGATTCTCAATTAAATTTAATTTCTTTTATTTCTTTAGCAAAAAGAATCAGCATGGGAAGGTGGAATAAGAACAAATGCTTTAATTTATAGTCCATCGCTGCCATCTGGAGTTATTCGAACTGAATATTTTCATGTTTCTGACTTATTACCAACATTGTTATCACTTGCAGAAACAAATATTGAAATTGAGAAGCAAATCGATGGTATTGATTTATCAAAAATGATCATGAAAGACATACCACCATTTAGAGATGAAATAGTGACAGTTGATGATGTTTTTGGTTATGGCTCTTACATTTATAGCATTTTCAAACTTGTAAATGGTTCACATGTTGATGAAGCAAATGGTTGGCTTGGTTCAAATAATAATAGTGACATCAATAAAGATGAATATATTTCTGGCGTTCTTAACTCACAAGTTGCACAAATTTTACAAAAATATGGACAATCTTTGTTGTCTGAGAAAATTTTAAAATTACGTGAAAATGCAACAGTTAAATGCAGTGGTATAAGAAATTATTGTGATTTAGCTAAAGAACCTTGCTTATTTGACATTTCTCGAGATCCATGTGAAGAGAGAAATTTGGCACAAACAAATCCATTGCTTTTCGATGCAATGTTAAAACTTTATTATTCAGCTTTAAAAAATATTGTGCCATCTCGTAGACAACAATCAGATCCGAATTGTGATCCTGCTAATTTTAATTTCACTTGGAATTGGTGGCAATAAATGGAAGAAAGAAAATAAAGAATTTTGAACTTGAATAATTTTCTCTTTACTCTCTTTCTGTCTATGTCTTTGTCTCTCCATAATTTTTAAAATTTACTCAAAAGGCTTCTTCGCTCAAAATAATATTTTAGTCTCGTGTGAGCAGTCGTTGAATAAAGATTTAAAAACATGAGTTGTCCACTTGCGAATTCAAATGGGTAAAAAATTTAAATTTTTATTCTGTGATTGAAATTGAATAGGAAAAAAAATTCTTTAGACAAGTTCCAGATGCACAACAAGGTGAAGTATTAGGATCAGAAGTTGGCATGCTTTATGGTGAATATCTTCAACTAGATAAAATTTTAACATCACAACGTATGTTTACGGCTGGCAGTAGAGAGCCAGTACATGACGAACATCTTTTTATTATCACACATCAAGGTAAGTTGAAGAAAATAAAATTTAAAGAATAATTTCTAAAATCTTTTTTTAGCATACGAGTTATGGTTCAAGCAAATAATTTTTGAGGTCGACTCCATTCGCGATTTATTAAATGACGAATTAATCAAAGAATCAAATACTCTTGAAATTCTCAAACGACTAAATCGTATCACGCTTATCTTGAATGTAAGTAAAATTTAAATTTCTTTTTTGTGTCTCAACATAAACGCTCTTGTAAGTCTTCAAAAATCGATGATGATGAGAAAATATTTTCCCATGAACTAACTTACTGCAAAAATATACAAGTCGTCGGCATCGGGTTACTTTTTCCTTATAATTTTTCTTTTTTTTTCTCTGTAAAAATATGAGAATTACTTGTGTAGTAGAAAGTTATGTTACAAATTGATATTTTAATTAATTATTATTACCACGTGCAAGTGTTGTAATGAAGCCATTTAGAAACATTTTAATTGCTCAATTCTCACGTAGGCTCGTCTAAATTGATTTTGAACATTAAATGTTTGAGTTTTAGCCTAATGTGACCTTAAGAAATCTCTGTTTTCTTATCAGCACTTTTCATTCTATTTCTCAATCAATGAATGATGAGATGAATTAGTAAACTTGAATGATAATGCAAATTTTTATTTTAAATGAAATCTAATGACGTTTTGTTATTGTTTTTTAAAAAATTTACGATTTTTATAGCTGCTCGTGTTTTTTAAATATTTAAAGCTATTCCCGAGTAATCAAAAGTATTAGCTTTTAGTATGCCATGACAAATAAACGGAAATAAAACTTTTATTCATAGATTTCTATGACTATGATTTCATCTATGTTTACATAAAAAAATGTAAACAAACAAAAATTACAAATTTTATTTCTAATCAAATCTTTCAAGTAACATTGTCTTTCACTATTATTCTATCTCAGTTAACAATATTAAACTATATTCAAACGATTAAAGTATCAAGATTCAATTTGAAACGATGTTATTTAAAAGATTTGATGCGAAATAAAATTTGCAAGTTTCGTTTGTTTACATTTTGTTATGAAATAGCAAAATAATGTAGCCAGAGACCGTCTATATAACAACTGTGAATGGATAGTTGTAGCAATATTTTTAGTTTATTCGGGATAATTCTAAAAAAAACTCGATTAATGAAAAGAAATTTTAACATTTATTTGCAGTTGCTTGTTGATCAAGTTCCAATTCTTGAGACAATGACACCACTAGATTTCATGGATTTTCGTGATTATCTCTCACCAGCAAGTGGCTTTCAGAGTCTTCAATTTCGTTTGCTTGAGAATAAGCTTGGTTTAAAAACAGAACATCGTGTTCGATATAATCAAAATTATTCGCATGTCTTTGGTACTGATGCTGAGGCTATTGAGGCTTTAACACGTTCAATTCAAGATCCATCATTGTGTGATTTAGTTCAACGATGGCTTGAACGAACACCAGGATTGGAAAAAGATGGCTTTAACTTTTGGGATAAATTTCAAGAGAGCGTTGAAAAGTTATTGAAAGAAAAAGAAGAACAAGCAAACAATGAAGAATCAGAATTTGTAAGAAATTATCGTTTAATGGACATTCAGAAGCGAAGAGATGTTTACAAAACAATTTTCGATCCAAATGTTCATGAAGCACTTGTCGCACGTGGCGAAAGAAGATTCACTTATAAAGCACTTCAAGGAGCAATGATGATAAGTTTTTATCGTGATGAACCGCGTTTCTCACAACCTCATCAACTTCTTATGCTTCTTATGGACATTGATTCTTTGATTACAAAATGGAGATGTAAGTTTTGAGATTTTAATTAAAAATTGGAAAACATTTAAGAGAATTTTTCAGATAATCATGTTATTATGGTGCAAAGAATGATTGGAAGTCAACAATTAGGTACTGGTGGAAGTTCAGGCTATCAATATCTTCGTTCAACTCTTAGGTTAGTTCTCTAAATTCTTAATTTAACATTTCTCATTTATTTCTATTTACAGTGATCGCTACAAAGTTTTTATTGATCTTTTCAATTTGTCAACTTTCTTGATTCCACGTCATTACATTCCTGAATTGAGTCTTGAGATGAAAAATACATTGACTCATACAAAGAGTGCCAGAACATCTGAATGCATTGATGAAGAGGAAAATAATGCGATAACAAATGGCTCGAAATAATTTTTTTTATATATTTGCCGAAGATTTTTTAATAAACATTTTTTTTATTGCAAAAAATTTGTCGCACTCTAAAAATAATTTTAATCGCATGCTACTGCCTTTTTATAAATTTTTAATATTGATAATTGTTTTGAATAACAAATTTTTGAATAAATCATGATGAACTGAAAATTTAATAATTGCGCAACAATTTTTATTTTTCGTAGCTTAAATATTTTAATATTAGTGCTTTGCGGTTTTTTTCATCAAAAGATTTGTAAATTTCACACATTGAATATTAAAACATGAAAATTAAATTATTTATATCGAAACACTCAAACATTTAGTGCCGAGCATTGAAACACTCAAACACTAAGTGCTGAGCATCGATGCACTCAAGCACTTGGATGGATGGATTTGATTTTTGGACAAGCGGAGCTATTGCTAAATCACAGGCCGAATAGACAGAAGAGTCTGTTTTGTCTTAATCTCAGACACACGATAGTGTTGATTGTAAGTTTTTTTTTCATGTTCGCAGAGAATCTAATGACTGCTACTAGCGACTTTCAAACAAGGATTTTATTCCTACCAATGAAACCGCTTAAGTGTCCACACTTCGCTGAAACACTACAGAACAATTCAACCAAAGTATTGTGAAGGACTTTATCTTTTATAGTGCGTTCCGAGAACACTTATTCAAGCACTTAGTGCTGAGCACTAAAACACTCAAATGTTTGTGTTGAATATCAAAACATTTAAAAATAAACTTTAAAAGATATATTACACAGTAAATACTATCGGTTGGTACCCAGGGAGAATTATTTTTTTCAGCCAGAGTCCGGCGACCGGACTTCGTGAAGGACAATTAGAGAATTCCGGAAAATATCTGTTTTGATATGAAAATTTGGCAGGATAATCCGGACTAAATTTAATCCAGATCGGGGGAAATATTAAAAAATTCCGGACTAAATTTCTCACTGGGTAGTAACTGATAGCTTCAAACATCAATCATTTATGTACATTGATTTTTTAAAATATTATTCAAGGTTCACTGAACTTATTAAAAATAGAAATAAAAAGCTGTAATAGAATCAAAAAATCTTTCTTATTTTCTTATTCGCAAAAGGCAGGGATTTTAAGACAGTCGAAAGACGATTTAATGTTCTAAAATGTAACTGATTTAAGGCCGCTAGGTCTTCTTGTTGATTTTTCCTTATAAAAATGAATAGGAATAAAATTTTAATGCCGAACTCGAATTTTATCATTATTGTTATAAATTGAAACTAAGATTTAAATAAATTTATCTTTCTTTCTATTTTCATGATTTTAACTTTTTACTAAAAATCTCAAATTTACAATAAGGAAGTAAAAAAGATATTTTAGTTTATGTACAATAAATTTCTACCTTATCAGATCAAAACTAAATTCCTCAATAAATACTTACCTGATTACAAAAATTCCTTGACTATACTACAGACAGAAATTAAGGTGAACAATATTATGTGCATCATAACTCAACAGGAATTTACTTCCTTAAAATTGCATTTTCATATTACTATTTCTGACATGCTTTTAATCAATTTTAATTGGTCTCTATTATGACCTACTTAGAAAAATTTTGTAAATGAGTGACTAATTGAAGTGCAGGAAGGAAGAAAACTATCAAGACTTTTAAAACATTTAAAGCGAAGATTAATTTACCTGGAAACGAGTTTTTTGCTGCATTAACTCTTCAAATTTGAAGGAAAAAATGAATAAGTACTTAACTTGATGATAATGAGCTCATTTATTCTGAAATATTGTTAAAAAGTCAAAAGAGAATTTTTTTTTTAAATTTTTTCTTCATCAGTTTTTTTTTATTTTGTCTTCATTTTGTTTCATCTTTTTTTGATTGAAATAATGAAATTACAGTTCATCAATAATTAAATTTACAATTCACTTTTCTTTTATAACCTACTGGATTTTACTCAATTTTTTTATCATTTTGAAAAAAACTTAATATTATTTAAATTCGAAAAATATTTATTTAAAATTGTTTCTCTTTAAAGATAAGAATTAAGGCTCGGCCATCGGCGTCGATATCGCTAAACAAAAACTTTCGAAAAATTCCTCTATGAAAATTGTAGATGGCGCTCAGATCGTTTTAAAGCGCCCTCTACAATTTCCATAGCGGAACTTTTAGGAAGTTTTTTTTTGGCGATATCGGCGCCAATAGCTGAACCCTAATAAGAATTAAAAAAGAAATTGTGAATATTCTTTAAATGGGAAATTTAAAATTTATTTAATACTTTTTTGTGTTTGTTTGTGTGTCAAAAACAGGAACAGAAAAAATGAAAAGTAGAATTAAAATCTTTTTCGCTAAATGCCTTTTAATTCAGTTGCAGTATGTGTATATGGTAGGTAGATTATAAAATAAAAATTCTCTCTTTCTTTACTCGCTCATATTTAAATAAGACAGAGTAAAGAGTGAGGATTATGTTTATTAAATTCAATGTAATGCATTTTCATGTCTCAAAAAAAAAATTCTCTGTGCAATGAATTTTGTATAAGCATTTAAAAAAACTGGATGGATATGTCAAATATTAAAATTTATCTTCATTCGTGCTTTTAATTAGTGTTGTTATCGTAGATTTTTACGTCTACAAATTTTGTCTACTGTCACCGGACAACCTTAAAAAACCTTAAAAAATTTTCCAGAATAATAGCATTTATGTTAAATAAGAAAAATTTCAGAAATTTTTTTAAAATATTTTTGTCAACATTTTGGTGTTTTTTTTTCATAATCTCAAAGTAGGCTTTGTCTTTCTTGAATTTAGCTTTAATTCTTAAAGAAATTGTCTACATAAAAGAAATATTCATTTATCTCTATTATAAATAGATTCACACGCTTCTAACTTTTTTTTTTCATTTATCGCTATAAATTTCCATACACATTTTAGCTAAACAAAATTTCATTTCTTTGTCTAATTTTTTCTTCTTAAACTCTTTTCAAATTTAAATACTTATTAATCGATTTGGAAGAAGAAAAATTTCTTCAATAAAATTTTTTTCCTATTTAATTGATTTTTTGATTGATTTAACAATTTTTTTTATTTTATTTCATTCGAAGCAACTTGTTTTTGGTTTTTTTGCAGTGCCCGAAGTCGACTAAATTAAGTCGATTTATGTACAAATTTTTAGTCGACTTCGGGCGCTGGTTTTTTGTTTAATTATTTTAATTAAGAGAAAA
>JACWBX010002679.1:11077-22833 GCA_014622435.1 Polypedilum pembai | reverse complement strand
TTTTGTATTCAAAAGTTTGTCTGTTTGCGGATAGTTCTAACCATATACGATATGTAAGTAAAAAGTCTATAATAAGAAAGAATTTTTCAATTTTAGGTCGAGGGGTAATTGAATTTCCACCAGGGTATTCTAGTTTTAAATTTAAAAAACTTTATAAAAATTTTGAAAAAAAAATCCAAAAGGAAAATAATTTTTAAAATTTTGTTTTTCTTTTGTTTTTTTCGTCTTTACTTGTTTGTTATTTTCTCTATTTTTGTCAGACTTATTTTCGATTTGTAAAAATCAAAAATCAGCAAGTAAAAAAATATCAAATGTTTAAAACCGTTATTTAACTTTTTGCAAAATTTTCCTTATTACAGCATTACTTTGAATTGGCTTTTTTCTTATCATAATTTTTCTATTCCACGTTTTCAAGTGAGAGAATGAGAGAAAATTTAGCGAACATAATTTTATAACCCAGTTATATTATAATGAATTGAAACAAATTCAAATTATATTGACTGACGCGATGCGATAAAAATGAAAATATTGCGGTCGTAATATTTTCTCCTTCTATCTCACTTGCCATTCAGTATTTAAAAATCAATTTGTTTTACGCTTTTTCTATGTGTGTATTTGTGCATGTGTGAGGAGGGAAGTTAATGGTTGGGAAGAAAAATTATTGGTAGGCACTTGTGTAGGAGCTTAACGCAGAGGAGGCAAAACAAAAAAACGATCATGAACGGCAACGAAGGAGATGAGAATCATTTCCAAAAGATTTATGCTTTCTTCATGCAATCTATTCTTTTTTTAGCATGTTAGCGGTATTTATACTCATATTTCTGTGTAACAAGCTGCGAAGTCATAAATTTTTCTTCCATTTTTAATGCCTTTTGTAAAATGCCTCCCTATAGACTTCTCTCACTTTCAACGCCGCCCTACATCTATTGCTGCTGCATGTACATCATTTTGATGTGTTGTATGTTATGATTCAATATATCTCATAGTGATTAATACATTAGACACATACCGACAGTGAGGGTAGATGGAAGAAGATGCATGAAAAATTATGAAACTTAAGACTTTAGGAAGGGAAAAAGAAGAATGGTAGATGGAGGTGTGGTAAATTGAGTCACCATAAATCAAATTATTATTCATTTTTAATGCGTGACGTTGAGGAAAATTGTCTTCAGATGTTGTCATTAAAAATATTTTTTATACAACGCTTTAAAAATTTTAAAGAAATTTCCAAGGAAAAATATTTCGATTTTAAGTAATTTAAATTTCCTTTTCATGTGTTAACGTGCTTTAAAGTGCTCTTGCAAGCTTTTTCGTGCTTTAACGTTTCTCAAAGATAGAGGTTTACAATTTCCCGGGAATTGAGAATTCCGGGAACGGGAAAAGCAGGCCGGGAACGGGAAATTCCCGGCTCCTATTTTTGTTAAGAAATGACCATGACTGCTTGAAAAATTGGTCGAAAAAGGTGTTTTCTGAATGATATAGAGACTAAATCAATTTTCATTAGAAATTTGAAAAAGTTTTACCAAAAAAATTTAAATTTTGAATAAAAAATTTTTGAAAAAATTGTTAAGAATTGATTTATTCTTCATAAATTTAATTAAAATTGCTTTTGTGAAAGTTTTCAAGAAATTTCTTTTGAAAAATAATTTTGTGACAGAAAAAGTTTTAAATTTTTATACAAATGTATGGAAAAATTCCCGATCCGCGAATTTCCCGGATTATCTTCGGGAACGGGAAATTTTCCCGATTTGTAAACGCCTACTCAAAGTGCTTAAATGTGTTTTAACGTGTCTTGTGAAAATGAAAATTCTTACCCCTTGCAAATCTATATATTAAATTAGCTAAATATTTTAGTTAGGTTTAGATTACTATTAAAAGTAATGCTTATACAGCTTAAAAAATCTTATCAAACCTAACTCTATATTAAAAATATAGAGCAAATAATGCAAATGAATTTTTCAGCAGATATTTATATATAAAGATTATAAGTTCGTAATTTTAAATTCACAAATGATTTTTGAATTTTGAGAAAAGAAATTGTTTTAGGCCATAAAATTTGGTAAAATTAATCTTGTAAATTATTAAATCTAAACTTAAATTCAATTGGATTAAATTAAATCTTTAAGAATTTAATAAATTTATCAAAATTTGTTTGAAAAGATGAAATAATTTCTCAAAGCTTTTAAAAATAGAAAAAAAATTTTTTGCCTATTATGATTGGATTAGGAATTAAAGGAAATTTTTAATAACAGTTCCTTACTAAAAAAAAAGTTTCTTCTTTTTGCTTGTTCTTATTTTCTCATTAATAAAAGCTCTTGTTCTCCTAGAAGGCAAAGAACGAGAGCATGTATCATGCTGTTGAAAAACAAAGAGCAAGAATCTAAAATATATTATCTCGTAAAACATCATCTGTCTTCTTATTGACTTATATTCTACTGTTCAGCGTTATAATTCATAAAAGGAAAACAAAATGAGCGGAAAATAAAAAAAGAAAAAGAATTGAAAAGTTTTCTGGCAATAATGTGCTCTTAAAATTAATTCTATGTTCTCCTCTAGATACGCAAGAAATAAGATAATAAATGAGTGCATTGTTTTGGGCAAAAGTAAAGAAATTTCTGTTATTGTAAGGATTAAATTTATTATTAAAGTTTTTCTTCTCATATTTTCTTTCCTTTTGTGATTATATTTTTTTAATAAATTTAGTTCAAATAAAATTAAGAGTTAATATTTCTGAATTTTTGTTTAACGACTTCTTTTAAAATTCAAAATTTCAAAAAGAAAATTATTTTAACAATGAAATTTAATTTTTGAAAGCATTAATTTTAAAATTGCTTTTTGAAACATATTTTTTATAAATAAAATAAAAGAGCTGAAAATTTAAATAATAAAAAGAATTGCATTCATATTGTGCTTATGATGAAAACATTTTCATTATAAATTAGCACAAGTGTGCTTGATATTTTAGTATTACATACTTTACGACTAATCGGCAAAACTATGACCTAATATAATTATTTTTACGTCAACAACTCGGACTCTATAATAATTACAAATAATCAACCGCTAATTAAAGTTGCTCTCATTACAGCTGATTTCGCCGTATGCAAACTGAATTTGGCGCGTTAACCAACACTCTAGTTGTTTAAATAATAATAATCAAGCATTTTACCACGTAATATTAATTTATATGCTATGCCTGAAATATACGATTTGAATGGTACTAATTTGTTATTATTTACCATTGTTTGAATATAAATGAAATTATTTGAGAAAATCAACACTTGTGTGTGGTCAATAGAATAAAATATGAGAAATTTCAGATAAAAATATTTTCTGTTTTAATATTGGTTAGTATATAAAGAAAGGAAAAAATCATATTAAATTTAACTTTCTAAACACATACCAAAAACTTTCAAAATTCTTTTAGAATTTATTGAAATAAAACTAAAATCCTAATTAAAAGCCTTTTTAAAGATTTATTGAGTAAAATTGATGAATATAAAATGTGTGATTTTGAATAATTTCAAATTTACACTTGTTTTTGTATATTGAAATTTTTCGATGCTATTCAATATAAAATGGGTCAGACAGCGTCATTCCTTAAAGTTGTCATAACAAACTATAATGAACTCTCTATTCATTCGGTCGGTGTAAATGCAAGTTCATTATCTTTACAAATTTATGAGAAAGTTTATGAAATAATTTGTCTATGAAAATTTCCAAAATATCCTTGAAGGTATGAAAAGGATATCCTCACTATAGCTGTTCATTAACCTTATCATAACAGGCAGGCATCAAGCTAAAATAACATCCTGCTAAACTCTCGGCTAATGAATTTTAGAAAGAATAACAAACTTGTGACAAAATTCTATCATTAATGCATAAATTTTCATCTCTCGCAGTGAAATCAACTCGAAGCATGCCATAAAACTTTTTGATCATTAACTTATATTTTTTTTTCTTCTCAGTAAAGTTTGTTTATCGAGCAAAAGTTGGAAACACCAGCAGTAGCAATGGCAACATGGGTGGATAACAAACTACTTAGTTTCATCTATAGAATAGCCAACTTTTTCACAATGTCCATAAAAAACCACATATATAAATAGACATATGCTGGGGGTGCAACACTGACTTAAAGAAAACTGTATTATTGTGGAAATTTTTTAAATTGAAATATTTAAAATTATTTTACATTTTTATTTGAAAAAAATAACGGTCATTTTTATCTGTTGCTAACCCTAAGATAAACATATTACGGCAACCACAAATCTACACAAAACTAGAAATATTCTCTACACATACATTAATGATTAATGTGACAGTCATGAAGATACGAGTAAGAGAGATGCGGAAGAGAGTTTTACAAACACCAGTGAGCAAACAGCATGAGCATGAGCAAGCGATTTCCTATACAGGTGTTGACTACTACTGCTGTATCTTTTAATTTTTACAAAATTTTTATTCAATTGCTTATGATTCACTGGGTGTGCAAATAATCACGGAAGGCAACATCAACTATCATTTACCATTAAACGCTACTGCTTGCCACAAAACTCACAAATGATTTAAAACTTTCACGAAGAAAGTCAAGATCATCATAAATAATCGAAATCGTAAATAAATTTTAATGTCGCTGGTAACAGTTGGAAAGCAAAGTTTAATTACGAGTCATTAATAATTCTCGAGTGCTTCTCTTTTCTCTCTCTCTCTCTGCTTTGCATTCAGAGTCACTATTTGTTTGTGAATGGGCGAACGAGAAAAAGAATGGAAAATGCCTAATGAATGAGGAAGAAGACATCGAAAACAGCTGAAATGGGAAAATGAGAGCGATGCTTTATTGTTTTAAATGAAATAGAAAAATTACAAGCAATTGTTTATTGTTATGTTTTTGGTTTCTGCTTTGATTTTTATTTTATAAAAAAGATCTTGTGTTTTATTATTTGCAATGAATTTTTATTAAATTTAAGAATAAAATTTTATTTTTAACGTTTATATTTAAATAAAAATATACGTTACAAAAGTTTTAAAATTTAAAAACTTCCGTTATAATTAAAATAAAAAATTGCAACTTTATTTCATTTAATTAGTTTTTTGTTTTAACGTTGTAGAAAATTTAAAACAATTTAAAATAAACTTATTTGTTATTAAAAATTATATTTAATTAGGGGAAAAGTAAGATTCACTCGTTAGCGCCGACAAAAAACTTCCAAAAATTTTCACTATGAAAATTGCAAATGATACTTCGATCAACGCGTAACGTCCTCTACAATTATATCATAACGAAATTTTTCGGAAATTTTTGCTGGTGATGGCAATGACACTTACAAACGAGCCCTAGGTGAAATTAATTGTTATGAATAATAAAAAACTTACTAAAAACCAAGAAAAAATGACATTTTGATTGTGATACTTATGCATTCAGAACAATTCTTTATCATCATACAAATGTTGACAAAAATGACAAATAAAAAGTAAATTTTAAAAAATTTTTGTCTGAGATATTTCCACCCTTGCATTTATCTAAATATTAAAAAAACATGAAAATCTTTCATCCTATTTCAAAATGAAAAACAACAGAGAGTGAAAATTTATTTCCTTTTTCAAAATCTTTTCCATGCCTAAGCAAAATATTTATACAAAATTATTTCATTTTCCTCATTTCTTCTCACACTCTGTTCTTTTGTGACAAAATGAGATGCGAAAAGGGGCTCATTTAAAACATAAAAGATGTGTACAGATTCTCTTAACTCAAATTAATCCATAATACAAATTGAAGACGGAGAAGAATTTCATGCTTGATAAAATTTCTAAATTGACTTAATAAATCGACATTTTATTACTAAAATATAACAAAAGAGTTAAAGCAATGAATTATTTGCTTTGATATCAAACGCTAGTAGTCCATTTAATTATTACTGCATTTCTCATGTGAACGCTCCGATAAATTTCTATTAATTATTCTTCTATATTTCATGACTAGATATATAATCCTCAGTTGAGTAATTAAAAGTATGTTAGATTGAAGTGATGGAAAACTATTTCAATGAATTTTGGTTTTTTAGTCAAAATTTTTGTTATAAATTTGCAAAATAAACCCAATTTATTGCGAAATTGAACTATAGCAAAAGCAGGGAAAAAAGAGAAAGAAAAAATTAAACGATGCTCAAATAATCGAAAGTAAATCGATGCTTCACATTATTTCTCATCGTAAATGAAATAGAATTACATAAATATACCGAAAAAGGAATTTAAACCCTTTTTTTGTTGCTAAATGGCTTCAATGGTATTTATTTGGATTGCTCATGTATGTATGAGCATTAAACGCATTAAGCTTTGGGTTTGAGGCTCTTTTTTATTCGCCACTAAAGATTTTATTTCAACATCAATCCTTTAAATTAGAATTTTTCAAAAGTGTTATTGAAAATCGATGGAGATTGGTGTCTTTGAGTCTCTGCATACACAAAATTTATTGACATTTTTTTATCTAAGTAAGAAATTCCTAGAAGATTTTATATATTTTTGAATTTTTTTTTTCTGCTTTTAAAAATTAAAGTAAATTGTCAATCTTTTAAGACAATTGAAATTATATAAAATTTAGATTTATTTTACATAAAGCTGTTGTAAATTTTCGAGATATCAGGAAGTGCCTAATTGAATATCACTCAATCTAGACATGTCAAAGTGTCTCTTTTCTGCTTATCTGACATAAATTTAGTATCCCAAAATTTGTTTAATTGTTAATCAGCTAATGACTTGATGGTTTAGTGTTATTAAGTCCCTAAAATTCACAAACTGAAAAAGTAAGCTTTTATGTTAATTGGAAAAGAGCAAAAAAAATTTCCGTCAGGGACGCTCATATTCTTGCTAATTTTTCTAAAATGGATGAGCGTAGAATAAAAATTAATATGATGAATGAATAAGTCATTCTGTAGTACTAGTTTTTTTTATTTATATTGAAGCTTCCGTTATGATAGAGAATGGAAAGAGTCAAAGGTGCTAAATTTTGTGTTATATAACATCAGAACAATTCTTAAATGTTACAAAAGATCATTTCAAAGGAAATTCAATTGTTTTAATTAACGATATTTTGTATTTCTCCCTAAAATTTAATAAAGTTTTTGTGTAAAAGTCTAAATCAATATTTTATACACAGAATGATCCTTTTTCAATACATAACTGTGCTTTTCTCTCTTACTTTTTATTCTCTTCCTTCTTTACTACTCAGCATATATATTGAGGGAGAAAAAAAAGATATTGAAAACAAATAAACGAAAGCGATTGCAGATCGTAAGCACAATAAAAATCATTTACATAAAATTCATAAACCAGAGAAAAGAAAAGGGACAGTGGCTGCAGCAGTAGAATTCTTGAGTCTACTTGACAAGTAATCTTGACTTACTACTATTATTGGTTTCACAATCTCCTATTACATACACAGACACATACACAGTGGATAGAAATTCCTATATATGTTCTTGGATAGTAAAAAATGAAAAATAGGGAGAAAAATTGAATATGGAAATGTTGATTCCTTAGTGCTCCTAATATGATATTGGAAATCGACTTACAACCATCCCATACATGATATTCATTATGAATTTCACAAATTCTTACTCGATTTGAATATATTTTTCAAGATAGATATAATATAATGAAGGGATTTGAATAAAGTTGGATTATGCAATCATTCGCTATTCAGCAAAGAGTTTGTGATTTAAAAAAAAGAAGTGATAAAGCCAAACAAATTTACCTATAATTGCTTTTTCGGAGCAACTTTTGCAAGAGAGCTTTGCATTAAAGCTCTTTTATAAGTACTTAAAGTCCTCAAACATCACAAAGTCATTAGAATCTTTATTGTTTTTCCTTTCTTTGCTTCTCTTTTGCTCTCTCGCAATCGAAAAGCCATCATTTTTGAATTAGCATAAATTAGATTATTTCGTTGTTGGCCGAAAAGATAGGAAAAAGGGAGACGGAGAGAGAGAGATAGGTACGATGGTCATCTGAAGTTGGTTTGTGCTTATAGACAGCAGTCCTCATTTCCATATTCATAGCTTCACATCAGCAGAAAACGCACTCTTTTTATTTTTTATTTCTGCTTACGTGAGTGTGTATGATGAAATTATATAAACATGATTTTCACAAGCTTTTTTTGTCTTTCAGCATAGATAGTGAATGTGTTTATTGATAGAAAATAGATTTATTAATAAGTTTGAATAAGAAAATTAATAAATAATTTAATTAGTGAGTCATAATGAAAAAGTACTAAAATAAAATCAATTGAATTTACTTATCTGAATAGCCTTCGCACGCAATGAAGGTATAATAATAAAATCATGGCACAGATTGGTCGAAAATTATGACAATCATTGGGTTAGAGAAAGAATATAAAAAATATATATAAATTGTCGTCAGAGCGCATAACAGTAGAAAGGCAATAAATAATACATTAACATAACAATGATAAATTGTTCTATCAACACTGAACATAACAAACCTTTGAAAAATGTATGAGAAAGTGAACGAAGACTCACAGTATGAACGAAACGAGTTAATTTACGGAAAAAATGAGCAAAATATGACAGTCTTTTTCCTTTTTCTCTTTATTTTCTCTCCTTTCAACATCATTGCTCTCGTTACATGCTTTTGAAACACCGCGTATAATTGTCAAGTAGGAAGAGAAAGTAAGCGACGGTGAAATGGTACTTTATAATAATTAAAGAAAATAATGAAGCTGCTGGGATGGGAAGTCAAGTCAGGTACTTCATAATGACTCAGAGGGTAAAGTGTACAATAAATATGCGACAAAACAATGGCAAAGGTTGAGTACAGGAACGTTTAATTTAAATTAAAATTAAGCTTTCATAAGAGCACAAGATATTATTCAAATATATCACTCATTTCAATGATTTATTCGAAAAGGTTTCTCATTTTGTGTATCTTTGCCATCTTTTGTTTTAATTTGAAATTTTTGAGAATGCCTAAGACTTATTTTACGGGATTTTTTAACGATGTGCTTTTATTTTCACCCCTCTTAGAGAAGAATATTGATAAATTTTCTTTCTTTTATTATCATTAAATTGAGCCTATGACAGCAGAAAACAATGACTTGAATAATACGAGCTGTGGGAAGTTTTCGTAATAAAAAGTATTAAATTTCCATTCTTTAATTCTGAGAAATTCTTCATTGCTGTCAAGTTTTATAAAGGAACAATGAAATAAGTTGATGGTTTGAATTTTTGTGGAAATGAAGCCTCACACTTCACTTTTTAACCATTTAAAACCATTTTAGTCTTATATAGTGAATTTATATTTCTAAGAAATTATTTATGCCAAATATAAAATATTTTTATCTCTTTAAGTTTATTAAATTCAAATTCTATGAATACAATTATTATGATAATTATTTATTGGAATTTTATGCTTACGTTTGTTGTTCATAGCGCGGTTGTTAGGCCATATTGAGCTAATAAAAATAAAATCACTAATTAGAAAAAAAAACTCAAATTACCAATTAAAATAAATCATTTTAATGATGTAAAATCCACTTTTAATTTTGAAGTTGTCCATAGTAACTTTTTATGCCAAAAACTGTTTATGATAATTCAATGGCCTGCACAGGAGAAGTATTAAATAATAAATTTTAAAAGACAATTGTCTTTTTTCATGTTGTTAGCATTTCCTTAAAGAATTTTTTTTATGAAAGCAAAGAAAAAAGGGAAATGACATAAATTTTCCTTTAAATGTGCGAAAACAACGAAGGAAAAGAAGAATATGACGTACACGACTTTTGAGAATTGTTTTTGATGCTGCTTTTTTATTCTTGTTGAGTCAGTAAATTATGAAACAGAGGAAATAGAAGGAAGACCGAGAGATGTAAAAAGTAGATGAATGAATGAATGAACGATATATCAACACGAATGTTGCGATAGCGGAAAGGGAATGAGGGTGCAAAAAAAAGGTTTATAGCGGATGATGTATGGAATTGTGTGAGAAATGAGTTTCATTTTCTCGGATTGTTTTGGAATTTTTTATGCTTTTTTTGGTGACAGAAAAATGGTAAATTAGTGAAGGTCGGAAGAATTTCAAGTAGCAACCACTTGGGATAATGGACTCAATCTGTTAAATTTAGGACAGTCACTCGATCAAAAAATAATTCTTTTAAAAGAATTAAGGCTTTTAATTTATGCACTACTTGTCACTTAAAAATGCAAACATAAAAGTCCTCTCTTTGCCGTATATAGAAAAAACATTTTCTCTTCTCTTTCCTTCTTTATACAATCTACGAAGCGTATGAAATGCATATATGTCAGTGTGAATGAGGAAAGTTTTGTACAGCTGCAGCAAAAGAGAAATTGAATAAGTGAAAGAGTGTTGATACGAATTAATTACTAGAAAGAATTCTTTTTGCCATGTTTAAAAGAGGATTTTAAAATACATTTGCTGCCATTTTCCTTCTTTTATTCACTCACATTAAGTCTGTGTGAATAATTGTCACGAGTTTTGTTTTGAACGAAAAACAAGGAAATATTTTGATATTGCAGTAAAGTGTGTTTTTGTTCGTGTTTTGCTAATATTCCTTTTTCATTAAACTTAACTTTTTGAAATGTTCAAAAGAAAGAAAAATAGGCAATTTGAAAGTGCCATATCGGTATAAGTAGAAAATACTTCCTTGATTTATTTTTTAAATTCATGAATTTGCTTTCATTAAAATTTAAATTCGCTAAACTTTTTAACAAAAATAAACAATTAGTAAAGAATCTACCCAGTGAGAAATTTAGTCCGGCGGCCGGACTATCCGGCCAAATTTTCATAAAGAAAAACTGATATTTTCCTGTATTTTCTAAGTTGTCTTAATATTCGGACTTAGACCGCCGTCCTTCGTCTAGTCCAGCCGCCAAACTAAAAAATTTACAAAAATTTTTCAAATTTATTTGGATGTTTTCAAATCCGGCATCCGTCTTTCGTCTAGTCCGGTGGCCGGAGTTTGTTTGTATTAGAAAAATTTCGGCTGAAAAAAATATTTCTCACTGGGTATTTACTACACATTTCATAAAAATTAAATATTTATAAACAATTACAAGTAAATAGCTGCTATTTATATTTATTTATGATGTTACAAGTTTTTGCAGAGACAATAAAAATCTTTAAAAATAAATAATTTCAAGAGTTATGAACATCTAAAAAGTAGACATTAAAAGTTGATAATTATTTTTATTGACATGTGTCCACTAACTACTTTTGCTTAATTTTGTTAAATTACTTCAAACAGCTAAAATTAAATAAATAAAAATCTGGGTATTTTTTCTTATCTGACATTAAATAAAAAAATAGAATAGTTAATAACAATGTAATGACATTTGATTTTTGTTTTTAAAAATTCGAAATCTACAAATTGATATTTTTATTCTGTCAAAAAATAAAATGACAAAACAAAAATATTATTTTACAGTGAATTACGTAATTGAATCTTTGTTTCTATAAAAAAATATTTATATTATGTCTGTCCTTTAAATCAAATTCTCATCATTTTTTAACGAAAAATTCACTTTGAATTATTTACAATTTTCATTACGTATTTCTTCATTTCCTCGTTTTTCTCTGAGTTTATAAATAAAGTCTCAAACGAAATTTTCTCAGAATTTCAACAAAAAATTTCCTTAAGCTTATCAAGTTAAACAAAAGCCACCACCAAGTTGAATGAAAGCAGAAAATTAATTTCAAGCTTTGCTTAAACATTTTCATTCTCATTGATATTA
>JACWBX010002675.1:8175-30050 GCA_014622435.1 Polypedilum pembai | reverse complement strand
GAATTGAAGATTTTGATCTTCAACTTCAGTAGTAGTCTACTCGAGATCCAAACATGCTTAAGCGATGCAAAGGCTATATTGGCCAGCCTAATCCGATTCAGGACATCTGCTTCTGCTCCACCATCGATGGTTATGACACTACCTAGATACACAAATTTATCTACTTCCTCGATCAACTCGTTGCTTAAGAAAAGGGGTGGTGACGAACTACGGGTTGTACTTGTTGGCTGATTTATACGCATCAATTTTGTCTTGGCTACGTTGATCTGGAGACCAACTTCACCTGCGTATTTCGAAAGTTCAATCACAAATTCCCTCATCTCCTTCATTGTGTGTGTTAGAGCGACAATATCGTCCGCGAGCTTTAATTAAAAAATTTAAAAACTTTAAAAAGCTTTTTATCAAGGTAGGGAGCCTACTGAGTGTGAAAAAAAGTAAGGGCTTTTACTAGAAAGCTTTTATAAAACTTAGAGCCGACTTCGGACTTTAATAAAACTCTTAAATGAGTTGAATTTTCAGTGAAATTTGTTTGGTTCTGACAAATTAACAAATTTTAAGCAAAAGTTGAAAATTTAATTGCAAAATGCCTTGGAAAACAACAGAAAAATCATTAAATTTTTGTTTTTAAAAGCTTTTTACCGTCTTTCCTCGAATAAATGAACCGACTTTTTTTAAAATTTCAAGAAAATTTGCTCAGTTTTGTTTACTTTTTGTATAGAAAAATATACGTTATTTCAAAAATGGCTCTTTTATTCGAGGGAAGACAGTAATAAAAGCTAGTACCCTAAATTATTTTATTATTATTACTTTTATTTCGCCCCAAACTGGCTGAGAGGCCTTATAGCGGGCCACACTCGCTTTACAATAATTTTTACATAGAACCTTACAATTAAAACCTTACAATAATTATTCATATCAAACCATACAATAAATCAGAGTCATATAGCGGACCCTCGCTTGAGCAGTCAAAGTATCTAAACTTTTGAAGGTTTGAAAAAGTGCCGTCATCCGGGATTGAACCCGGACCGCCAACATCCCTTTTTCAGATCGAACGCTCTAACCTCTCGGCCATTGAGGCGCTCAACTGCTCCCAATTTTTTTATTGTCAATAGTCGAGCTTGAATAATAAAAAAATTTCTTAAACCGTTGTCGTTTGATTAGTGAGTTTCAATTAAAAATTAAATAACTTGTATTTTAAAATCATGTTATTTATCATAATTTTTCTCTCTTACATTCGTGAACTTTCCTCATATGGCAAAAATCAAAAAAGAAATTTATTCAGCAGTTTTACAATTCAGCTGATAAATTTTAAAATATTTTTTACCGTTAAATTTATTTCCATAAATTGTCATTGAAATTCATGACAAATTGTTCCTACTTTAACTTTTCTGCTGTATTTACAATGAAAAAATATCAAACTTTGAAAAATATAGTCCATATAAATTTCGAATGTTTAAATCAACAAGTTGCTATTTAATTTCGCATTAAATTATTTTTCTATAGAACAAACTAAATGTTACAATCAGCATCATCACTTGTTATCTTTCTCTCGCTCTATATATGATTTATGATGAATATTTTCTATGGAAAATTTGCATTGTCATGCACAAATAAAACGCAATTCTATGACTCATTTGATCAGAATAAAATAATGAACTTGCTTTGAATTGACCAAGATTGTGTAGCGGAAGGTCATATTCAGTTGCTGAAAAAGGATTAAGTCTTCTTATAGGGTTTCAGGAACGTTATTAGAAGCAGTGTTGTTACAAAGGTGGTCTGTAATAATATTTACAAAAAATTTCGCTATGGAAATTGTAAATGGCGCTGTAATCGTTTTTGAAGCGCCATCTAGTGGAATTTTTTTGTAAACTTTATCACAGGCAATCACAGGCTGTCTGTGTAACAGCACTAATTAGAAAGTGTGAATTCAAAGTGAATTCTCTATATACATGACAATTTTTTTTTATATACAATCAAGCGAGACTTGATATAAAGTCAGCAAAAACCAAAGCAAAAGAATTTCCACTTTTTACCGCTTTTTGCAACTTTTTACGAAAATCCTTTTGCCTTGGATAAAAACTGCTTTAAAATTACTTCACTGAAACACTGCTACAATGATGCAGATTAAAGTTAACCAGAAGTGTTACATAGACGGTTTATGTGAATATTTACAAAAAATTCCGCTATGAAAATCGTTTTTGAAGCGCCATCTACAATATTCATAGTGGAATTTTTTTAAATATTCAGAAAGACGTTATTGACCGTCTATATAACAACTCTGAATTTAACTTGCTGACCCCGCTACAATGGTCTTATTGATGCTGTAATCTGTCATATCCCAAAACAGAAGAAAAAAAATTAAAATTAAATTGACTTTTTAAAATATTTCTTAACATTTATCCAAGGGGACAGAACTTTTGATAGTAAAAACAAAGTAACCATTGAAAAAGTCAAAAATTTTGTATGAAATTAACAAAAAATGTTTGTTAATTTGCTTCGTGCTAACATTTCACTTCTTTGTGAATATCTGTTTATATGGCTTAAGTTATTAGAATTTGTTTTCGATGGTCTTTGCTTTTCCAACATAGAAATTTTTCTCTTTAATTTAACAACAACAAGAGTTAAAGTTATTGCAAGTATCAGTAAAAAAGCAATTAAAATTCCTAATCCAATTAGTTCATAAAATTCTCTTTCTTCATGTTCAAGATTTGCTTTCAATAATTCATCAAATTTTTCAATGTTATATTCATCACTTTTGCACAATAAACTTTGTTTAAGAAATTTCTTTATAACATTTTTCACATCATTTTGATTGTAACCATAAAATGGTAAATTTGTATCTTTAATGCACAAAATATTCTTGAAATATTAATGAAATCAGAATTGTTATATAGACCGTCTATAATCGTCTATGTGAATACTTTTGAAAAATTTCGTTATGAAAAATATAGATGGCGTTTAGATCGTTTTAAAGCGTCATCTATAATTTTCATAGCGAAGTTTTTTGTAAATGAATAAACTTTAAACGATTTTTCTCAAATGAAATAAAAATTAAATGCAAATTATTTGCAAATAAATTTTTCTCAATCACTTCAAGATGATTTCCAATAAAACTAATTTGCTCGATATCACGAAATCCTTTTAAATCTTTTTCTTCAATAGTTTTAAGTTGTGAACAGCAAATGCGAAGAAGCTTTAAAAATTTAAACTTACTCCATGATTGTCTAATTTAAAACTGAAATAATGTTCGCAAAAATAATGATTTCATTCAAGCAGTGTTGTTGTTAAACAGGCAGCCTATGATTGCTTGTGATAATGTTTACAAAAAATTTCGTTAGATGGCGCTTCAAAACGATTGAGGCGCCATTTACAATTTTCATAGCGGAGTTTTTTGTAAATATTATCACAGGCAATCACAGGCCGCCTGTGTAACAACACTGCTATGAATCAAGCTTTTTTTAGTGTTCACAAAATTGTTTTTGTTTCTACCCAAAAACAGAGTTGTTACATAGATTGATTCAAAAGTGGTTCAAAATCCCCGAGAGGGTGATAGCTTCGACAAAAAATTTAAATTTTTTCTTCCTTTTTCTCCGTTTTTCTTTATTTTTCTACACTTTCAACACTTTTTCTCCATTTTCGATTTTTCCTTCCTTTTCTTCGAAGTTGTCATCCCCTCAAAAATCCCCTAAAAAAAGTCCCCTAACTTTTTGAACTAAAAATTCATCCCCCTCAAATTTAAATTTTAACGGTTAATGAAAAATTCTATTATTTTTTATTTTCATTTAAATTGCAAATTGAAAGCTTTGTCATAGCTTATGTAACTGTTTTCATGCCATTTCCATAAAAACTTTCTTTGTCATCGATTTCAAAGGACTCTAAGATGTTTTTCATTTCCGTTGTGTATGTGAAATTATTTTCCCTTTCAGTTTTTGTAACATGCTTTTATCATTTATGAAAATTGTACAAATGCAAGTGATTTGAATAACATAGATGGATAAAAGAAAAGTTTCTTTATATAACAAATGAAAATGTTTTAAAGTAACAAATTTAATATTGACTGTTTCCAAGCCATAGTAAATATTTGTAGTGTTGTTACACAGGCAGCCTGTGATTGCCTGTGAAAATATTTACAAAAAATTCCGTTATGGAAATTGTAGATGTCGCTTCAAAATGATTTAGGCGCCATCTACAATTTCCATAGCGGAATTTTTTGTAAATATTATCACAGGCAATCACAGGCTGCCTGTGTAACAACACTGAATATTTGTATAATTCATTTTCTACTTTAGAGCAATTCTCAAACACAAAGAAACAAAGAGAATATTAATAAATTTACGAAATAAAATTGTCAGAAAAATTGATTTTAGCGCCCTCTTTAACTGAAAAATTCAACATAATTTGAGAATTTCTTCCTTTGATCAATTTATTTTGACATTTGTTTTATTAAATACAATAAAATGTCACTTTGTTATGTCAGAAATTGAAAGTCATTTACTTTCAAAGCCTTAAGCTTCTATAAAGCTTCTTTCAAAGGACACCGTTCAGCGCGTGTGAGAAAAGTGTCGCGAAGAGGATTTTGTATGTGCAGCTTTTACGAGTTCATTCGTCTTGCTATTAAGAAGAAAAGGTTTGTGATTTTGAGAAGCCATCATAAAGCAGTAATATCGAGAAATAAAGAAAGAAACCGCACACTTTTTGTTGACTGTATTCAAATTTATCGTTCTTGAAAAATAAAAAAAAAGCTTGATATTTGTGAAATTATTGAGCAATTTTTAAGTATAATTTGAATGTATTTCATTAAGTCCAAATCCAGGGGGGTCTCAATACAAAAAAGTGGCAGTTATTTTTGCTCAGATTTGAATTTAAAATTGCTGAATTTTAACCCCCGTTTTATTACATTTTATTGATTTTTACTGAGAAATTCAATCTTTGTAACGAACTTTTTAACGGAAAATTCAAATTGGATTTTGAATTTCAAATATTTTAAATTCTAAAAAGTCGTTAAATTTAAAACTTTTTAAAGGACGATTAAGGAAAACGACAAACGTGCGAAATTCAAATTAAGGAAAATAACGGTCAATTGAAACCCCCTGAATCCAAATATTTTTAATTTGATTTCAAAATTCCGATTGAAGAATGATTTTTTGCACAAGGATGTTTACAAGCACTTTTAGCTATTAAAAAACACTGGTAAAAAACCTCTCTTATACTGAAAATAAAGTTTCTTTTAACCACTTTAAGGAACTGAAAGCAGATCTGGTTTATCTTTTGTATTAATGAAATTATGAGCGATTAAATTCATTGACTTAAATATGGAGATTTTTACTAAAACTGTCTCGTTCTCGAGAACTAATTTGTTAATCTAAATGATTCATATACCATTCGATACGTTTCAAAATGAACTACAAAATAACACACAGAAAGAGTTATTTCGAAATTCTTTCAATTTTCATACATTTTCTGAAAATTTTTTGTTTATATAATGGCGAAATTTGCTAATTTTCTTATGCTCAAATCTTTTAAAATAAAACGTTTGAAACTAATCTACATACTTTAATTGTTAGTTCGTAGCATATTTTTGTTAACTGAACTAAATTTGCGAATTTTATTTGTTTACATTTTCGCCATAATGTAAACAAAAGAAATTTCCTTCGCTCAAATCTTCTTAATAACTTCACAATGAAATAATTCGAAGCGGCAATTAAATTTATTAATTTATTTGTTTTCACGTCTTATGCTCAAGTGAGCACATCAAAATTATTTTTCACACATATAAAACAACCAGCATGAAAAATTCATGAGAAAATCATTTAATTAGATAAGATAGAAAACAAATTAAAAGTCGCTAATTAAAACGTGAATCGCAAAAAACTATGTTTTTGAATTTTAATCAACTTTTATTTTGGCTGCGTAGATAAATAAAATGAAAGAAGCTTCTGAACCAGTGTTGTAACACAGAGTTCGCCTGTGATAATATTTACAAAAAATTCCGCTAGATGACGCTTCAAAACGATTTAGGCGCTCTCTACAATTCAAATAGTGGAATTTTTCCGTAAATATTATTAAAGGCCGCCTGTGTAACAACACTGAAAACAACAAGCAAGCAATGTTTTTGTTGTCATACTAAAATACAGCTGTGCAACAAGTAATCTCACCGGATTGTAAAACTTTAAGGCGCTACTGCTGCACAATTCAAAGTGTGATGACAACAGCGTGAACGCGAAAGAAATTTAATTAACGTTGACACGAAGAATAAATATTAATTTTCTCTTATTTTCTATCTCATTTCAGACACTTTTGTCTCGAGGACTGGGGCAGTAAAGATTATAAGGATTATTATTCACTTGTTTTGATGTCATTACAATTCATCATTCCTTTAGCTGTTCTCGTTTTCACCTACACAAGAATTGCTGTTGTCGTTTGGGGTTTGTATATTGAATTAATTTAACAAACTTACGCCCACTTGTTGTAAATCAGTGTTGTTACACAGACGGCCTCTGATAATATTTACATAAAAATTCTGCTAGATGGCGCTTCAAAATGAATTAGGCGCCATCTACTATTTCCATAGCGAATTTTTTTGTAAATATTATCACAGGCTTCCTGTGTAACAACACTGGTTGTAATAGAGATTGATTGAATGGAAAAATCTTCCTAGAAAAGAAACCCTTTGTACCATAACCTGAAACATTGTTTAATTAAATTTTACTTAAGTCACAAATTATTATAGGGTAAAAGCACTTAACTTTTGACCTATTTTATTAATTTCTCAAAAAATAAACTTATTTTGACTAGAAAAACATGTTTTGCAAGCAAAATTTGAAAACGCCTCTTAAGTAAACTTTAACTTTTTTCCATTAAATTTTTTAAAATTCATACTAAATGATAGAAAAAAACTTCTTCTTTCAAATTGAATGACTATTTAAGCTTATAAAAACTGTTACTATTTTGTTACAATTTCAACAAATATGCCAGAACATAATTTTGATTTATTAAAAAAATTTCCTTCAAGTCACATTTATAGTATTCTTAAAATCTAGTTCATTAATCTCTTTTGCCAAAACCTCTTTAAATTACACATCTGATGCAAGCACAATAACTATTGAGCAAAAAAACACAAATAAACATTTGATATTGAGCACCTAAACACTCCAAAAAATATACTAAGCATTGAAATGTCTAATAAATAACCACTGAGCACTAATAATCTTTAAGTTCAGAGTTTAGTTTTGTTAAATTCAAAAAGAATGTTCAGCCAAACTTAGTGCTGAGCACTAAAACACTCAAAATTAGTGCTGAGCACTAAAACACTCAAATATTTAGTGCTGAGCATCAAAACATTCAGAATAAACTTAAAAACACATATTGCATAATAATTAGTGTCAATTGGTAACAGATTAGTTACCAATTGTTAGAAAATTGCTGCATGGTTTTTGTTTTGATACTAAATTCTTTTAAAAAATTTAATTCAATGCTTACTTTGTTTTGTTAAAATAATTTTTAAGACATTTACTGTTGTATTTTAAAATATTAATATAAAATTTTAATGTGTGAATTTTTAGTTAAAATCATAGTTGTTACATAGACGGTCTATATTTGTCTATGTGAATATTTACAAAAAATTCCGCTATGAAAATTATAGATGACGCTTCAAAACGATCTAAGCGCCATCTACAATTTTCGTAGCGAAATTTTTGTAAATATTTAGATAGACGTTATATAACAGCTCTGGTTGAAATGCTAGGTAAAGACAAATTTAATCATTTTTTATACAATATCTAGAGTGAATATCAAAAATAGGACAAAATTTAGAGGCCTTTACCCTTATTTCTCTTTAATTGAATTAAAAATATTTTTATTTGAGTTGTTGACTGATAAAAATTTAATTTATAGGTAAAAAGCCTCCTGGAGAAGCTGAAAATTTGAGGGATTTGAGAATGGCAAGGTCAAAGCGAAAGGTGAGTTTAAGAAATTTAAAAAGTTTGAAAACTTTATCTTTTTACATTATGTGAAAATTCAGTCTTTTATCATAATGATTGAGAACAAAAAAACCACGATTTTTCATTGAAAGTTCATAATCTCTATTAATTAAGCCAATGAAGTTGAACATCCCACTTGATTATTTTATATTTTTTGTCATTGCATAACCTCTAGGCGAAAGTTTGGGTTCAAAAAAGCTCTCTATGGTTCAATATAAAAGTGCAATCAATTGGAATAAATTTGTAGTCTCGAAGACAAACTCAGTGAATCATGAAGTAAAAAAAAAGGATTTTTCTGTCTTGATTTATTTTTCTTTGCTGTCAGACCAGTGTTGTTACTGTGATAAAATATTCCGTTATGAAAATTGTAGATGGCGCTTAAATCGTTTTTAAAGCGTCATCTAGCGGAATTAATTTTATAGGCAATCTAGGCCGTCTGTGTAACAACACTGCATCAGACGATAATAATATTTTAAAATAAAAAAGTATTCATGTGCGTCTTGAATGATTGTATATGAGCTAGAATTGATTTTGTGGTGATGAAAAGGAAAAACAACAAATTTTGTTGATTGACGATCAACAACAAAATATGTGTAGTGAATGTTTTAATGGAAAAAGTTTCACTTTAATTACTTCAAAAACGATGGCTGTGTCACATCAAATAGAAAAAAAGAAGAATTTTCCATTGATCTCAACTTATTGAATTTTCTGCCATTAAATATTTTGCAGCAAACAAATTGATGGATTTTCTACATTATTGCAAAATTGCTGAGCCTTAAAAATGGACCTTTTTCAACAGCATGTCGAAGGCAGCAAGTGTCAAGCTACAAAATGTCAATATGTTTTTTTTTTCTTATTTGCTGCTCGCTTTAACAGCGAAAAAGCATAAAAACTGTTACATGTTCAATGGCCTACTCCGATTCACACATTAAACTTTTGTTCATTTGTTTATTTCTGTCAGTGTTGTTACAGAGGCTGCTTAGATTGCCTGTGATATTATTTCCGAAAAATTCTGCTAGATGACGCTTAAATTATTTTAAAGCGCCATCTAGTGAATTTTTTTGTAAATATTATCACAGGCTGCCTATGTAACAACACTAATTTCTGTCCGTTCATACGACAACTTTTTATTCTTCCTTCAACTGTATATAAATCACATTTGATGATGATAATGATGAATGATTTGATTGTGTCGTATCATGTAAATCAACTTTGCCTCTATTGTCTGTCTCAATTTGTTTTATTTTTAGGGTAGGGATTTTAAGAAGATTACACAACACAGTAGCTAGCTAGCTTATAGTAAAAAAAAGATATAGAAAGTACACGACCACGGATCAGAGTACTTAAGCGCATTTTTGTCGCCACAGATCACTAAATTACAAAATTAACAGATTCGTTTCTGATCAGAAGCTTCAAACAAAGAACAAATACGAAAAATTGCTGAGTTTTATTAAGCAATTCAGGTTTTCAAATTCATATCAAGGAAGTCTTTCATGTTTTCTAAATATAAAATATTAAAGTTGAAATGAAAGAAAATTTTTGAAGCGCAAATTTTGCAACTTTAAATCATCTTTATTGTTTTGATTTTATTATCAATATTGAAATTGAATTTATGAAATTGAGTCAAATTTAATTTTATTTCTAACAAAATAAATTGATCTAAAAATAACGGTCAATTCAAATTCAAAAAAAAAGATGCGAAAAAACGCGACAACGAAAAATCTCAGCAATCAATGAAGAAATTTTTGTTTACATTTTTCAATAAGGAAATTTTGTTTCGCAAATTCCCAAGTTCTGCAATCAATGACAATTTTCTAACTTTGTTTCGTCACAATAACTCGTTAGCACAAATCAAAGACAAAAAACCGGAAGTCTCTAGCTATTTTTATTTTCGAGATCTCAAAGCCAGCCAAAGTGAACTTAAAAGCTGCATTTTTTATACAAAAATGCTCTAAAAACTCTTTTTATTCAATTTTTATCTTTATTAAGCGTAAATCTTTAAAATATACTTTTTATTCATTTCATCCAGTGAAGATGAATTTCGATGAATTGAAGATTTAAGATTGATTAAAGGATAATTCTGAGTAAACAAAAAAATGAGATTAAATAAATTGATTAAGGTTTAAGTAATAAATATTTAATTTCTAATAACTTACGTAAAGAAAAGGAAAAAGCTATGAAATCAAATCTTTTTTATTTATTAAATATAATGACGTTAACATTTATTTACTTTTCGTAAATAATATGCAAGTAATTCCATCAGAAATAAATAAAATGTTTACTTTGATTTTTCGCAATAAGAAATTTTAACTTGAAGTAAACAAAAGAAAATTCAAATTTAAAAATGACGGTTATTTTTGAATTCAAATGTAAATTTCAACAGAGTTGTGAATCGATTCACGAGAAATTTGAACAATAAGTAAAACTCAAAGTTATGAATTCTAAAAGTCCTTGTAGGGTCAATCGAAGCGTAATTAGGGTATTCAACTACGCTATCACAAAATCATTCAAAATTTGAATAGTTTGTTAAGTAAAAACTTCAAATTTTATTTTTATTACACTATTTATGATTATTCCTTGATTTAAGTGATATTATTATTAAACTAAGACAGGCATTATTTCTCATTATTTCAATTTAAAACTTGATTTTTTTTTGTTTTTATTTCAAAATGATTTTCGAAAATTTTGAAAATTCAAATTTTAACGGTTAAAATTTCAAATGTCACTACCTTGTGAGAAACATTTTTTTTAGCCGGAGTCTGGATATTAGAAAAAATTTGAAAATTCCGAAAAATGCTAGTTTTTTCATATGAAAATTTGACCGGATAGGACGGTCGCCGGACTACATTTAGTTCGGATCGGGGGAAATATTAAAAATTTCCGCACTAAATTTCTCACTGAGTATCAGGCTAATAATTATTTATTTCCAATAAATTCATAACTTTTTTTTTCTTTAAAAGTCAAAAGTGAAAAGAAATAGTTAGGGTGATGCAACTGAGATTGACATTTACAACAGGGGAAAGCAACTTTAATTTAAATTAGATAAAACAGTTACAAAAGAAAAATAAGAAAATTTATCTTAAATTGACACAGAAAATATCCCTGTAAATTTTCTCTGAAAATATATTTCTTAAATCTCTTAGTTTTTGCCTGAATCCAAAACCGTTTTTGCGACTAAATAAAATTTAGCCGATTAGATTTTTATTTTTACTCGACTAAACTTAGTTGAATTTTACTTAATTGTGACTAAAAAACAAGACAATTTCGGAGTCTGATTTTCACACCTTAAGCTGACATGTATCAAAATTTCATTCAAAAAAAGTCTTCACTGGTACCTTTCTATTTGTTTTACTCGTTTTTATCGAAGTTAAAAAAAACCACATTCACTAATGCCAGAAGAGTGAAATAAAATTTTATATATGTCCATCATAATGTCAGATATACATTTTCTTTTGATGATAACGATGGAATAATAAAAATAAAGCAGAGTTGTTACATAAACGGTTTATGTGAATATTTACAAAATATTCCGCTATGAAAATTGTAGATGGCGCTACAAAACGATCTAAGCGCCATCTAGCAGAATTTTTTGTAAAGAATATCACATGTAATCTAAGCAGCCTCTGTAACAACTCTGAATGAATGTGTGAATAATTCAAGATATGAATTTGATAAATGCTGTTAATATACATATATTATGACACTATTTAATGAAATTCGACACAAATATATCAAAGAAATTTATATCATAAGAAGGTTAATGAATGTTCAGCAGACAGGCTTCAGTCATCAAATTAAAGTTGACGGCGACGTCGAATTTTGGATGATTTGATTACGTGCTCGCACTTTTTACCATTTCTACAACGTGAATGATCGTGAATGTTGTGTTTAAAAATTATTGAAGCAACACGATCAAACTCATCCTGGTATTCAGTGGTTTGTTTCAAAAGTTGCCAATTATCTCGTGGTACAAAGCGATCAATTTGCGTGGGGAAATCAGATATGCGAAATTTTTTATTACATTCACTCTCACGTTCATGGTGATGCTAAAAATGATGATTTAAATCAGTTCAAACGCGCCAAAAATTATTTTATGAATAAATTTTACCTTTATTGAATCTTCCGTCAGTTGTCCATTGCACATCATTGATTTTGAATGTAACAAATTTTTATCATCACATGAACATGAAACTTTTATTTGTGACACACAATTTCGTGGTTTTTTTGCTACTTCAAGTCCATTTTTGGCCGCATCACAATTTCCTTGCGGCGATTCATTATAGTGAAAATCCCAAAGTTTTTCAATTTTCCGCGGGTCACGAAAATCTCGTTGTGCAACCGACATCATTTGATACATTGTAGACTAATTTTAATTTGCTCACGAATTGATTTTGATTAGATGTCTTATTATGCGGACAAGAGAATGAAAAGAAATTTTTTTTTCAAAGCTTACTGTGACTTGCGGGTGAATATTTGGCAGAAAATGAAAAAAACTTTTATATGATGGTAAATAAATTGAGACAAGAAATAATGACTGTTTGTAGGTTTAATTTAATCTATTTATTGTCAAGGGAACAAACACTCGTGCAATAATGTTGAATTTGTTTATTTATTTCAATGTTTTGACATTTAATTTGATAAAGCATTAAATTACTAATAATTCTGTACTTAAATCTTGTAATTTCATGAAATATTAGCTAATAAAAATTTGAGTTTTCGCTTCAAATTTTAAACTTTTATTTGTTTACTCAATGTAA
The DNA here is from genome assembly GCA_014622435.1 of Polypedilum pembai. Classification (NCBI taxonomy): domain Eukaryota; kingdom Metazoa; phylum Arthropoda; class Insecta; order Diptera; family Chironomidae; genus Polypedilum; species Polypedilum pembai. The sequence continues at coordinate 17,314 of JACWBX010002675.1, read as the reverse complement.
ACAAAAACAAATATGACATTTGTTGCTCATAAACAAAAATTGAATTGAGTGAAATTGTCTACGAAAATTTCTACTTTTTCAAATTTCTCTCTTATTTTTTGCTTTTATTTATTCTAAATAACGATAAAGACAGTTTTTAAAGTTGATTTAGAAACTTAAAATCATTTTATTTGTCTGAAATTTAGTTAATCAGTAATAAAAATATTTTTGCAAATTTTGGCTTTATTTCTCACTAAACTCACTCAGAAATGGTTTTTTAAGCATTCATATCTGATATTTGATGTTCTAAAGTACTCATTGTAGCTTAATATTAAGCATTTATGGTAAAAACGAGCGTTAATCAGTAACAAAAATTAGATTTTTTTTAAAAGAGTTTCAAGAGAGTTTTGTTTACAAAATTAAATTTTTTCGAATTTCACTCACTCAAAGAATTGTTCATAAAGCTAATATATACTTGAATTCATAACATTTTAGCTTAAAACTTGAATTATTTTCGATAACGTATTTCGAAAATTTAAAATCTTTTTGATAAGGGGAATGTAAACTACATTTGAAATTTAAATTTTAACGGTCAAAATTTTCTAGTGAAATTACTAAGAGACAAATATTAAATTTGAAAGCATCATCAATGAAACAGTAGTTAAACGCCTCGATAGCCGAGTGGTGAGAGCGTTGGTCTGTAATTCTTCTAAACATAAGGTTCGATCCCAAGCCTCTACAAAATTTTCTACAGACTTTTCGATAGCTCTAAAAATTGCTCTCGAAATGCACTATAAAAGGTAAGTGGGTCTTGTGAGGGACCGAGAGTTTGGTTGAGATCTTCTGTAAAGCTACAGCGATGTGTAGACACTCAAGCGACTTCATTGGCAGGAATAAAAACCTTGTTTGAAAGTCGTTAAGCAGTCATTAGTCTCCTTGAAGAAACCAAGAAAATTCTTGAATACTCTTCAATTATTGTTTTGCTTATGCACAACATTAGTAGTTAGATTTAATAGCGGTAGAAAAATAATGAAATTTTTCTCTTGAGTTCCAACCACATACAGAATAAGAATAAGAAAAACGGAACATGTGTAATATTTCTATTTCCTCAAGTCTCCTAGGATCAATTTATTTTTCCGCACGTACAGTATTTGCAGCAACAGTCGATATTTTACCTTGCTTTTCTCATATTTTTGCACGTACGTGAAGTTACATGTGCTCACTTTAGGATTCTGTTGTAGACATAAATTTTTGATAAATCAAAAATACAAAAAGTAATTAATTAAAAAAGCAGGAAGCGTGGGATTGAAATTTTTCATTTTGGACGAGATTAAAAAGTTTCTGTCTTTTTCTCTCTCTTTTGATGTTATTTTTTGAACTATTAATAACTTACATTCGTCAAAATATCGCTATAAATTTGTTCATTAATGTTTTATTTTTAGCATCTTTTTGTAAAAAAAAGTTGTTATATTTACTTTGTCTGTCTGTTTGAGCAAATAAAATTTCAAAAATTAAAAGATTGAGAGTCTTCAGGTTTCTTTTAAATAAATTATGACATGCAGAAACTATTTTTCATTTAACTGAATTGTTGTTAAGAGTGCTAAATTGTGAAAAATAATTTCTAATAAGAAAATTTTTCTAAATGTAAATAAATATAGAGGGCGTTTAGTAAATAACATTTTTTGAATAAAAATTTTTATCATAGTAAACTATTTCTTTATTAAGGTTCATTATTACAGTAAATCTTCGTTATTAGATGTTTTAATAAGGTTTCTACCATCGGCGTCGATATCACTAAACAAAAATCTTCCAAAAAGTTCCGCTATGAAAATTATAGAGGGCGCTTCAATAACGATCTAAGCGCCATCTACAATTTTCATAACGGACTTTACAGAACTTTTTGTTTGGCGATATCCGCGCCGATGGCCGAATCCTAGTTTTAACAGATTTTAATTGTCCTTTATAAAGTTTTAAATTTAACGACTTTTTAGAATTTCAAATATTTGAAATTGAAAATCCAATTTGAATTTTCCGTTAAAAAGTTCGTTACAAAGATTGTAATTTCTTAGAAAACGACAAATGCAGTTAAGACTATTTACTATAATCAATAACAATCATCCAAGAAAAATTTAAAATGCTAAAACAATCAAGTTTGAAGCAGGAATAAAAAGAGTAAAAATTTTTAGTGCGTTTTTCTCAAAGTAAATTTGAAGTTATTTGTAGCAAAACGCGCTAGTTCAAATTCAAATTTTGATTTAAAAAACCGTCAACTTTTATTAACAAATTTTTCATCTCACTGTCGTTGTCTTGATGGAAAAAAAATCTACGTGCGTTAGGTTGAAATTGCGTTTAACGACAATGTTATGAAGATATGAAGAATAATTGCACACAGAAAAAAAAGAGATGCTTGAACTTAGTTATTATTTTAGGTGTAGAAGGTTATGACACTTGTTTTACATAATTTTGCGTAAGGAAAATTCATGAGTTTTTCGACAGATGATGAATCAGTGTTGTTACACAGGCGGCCTGTGATTGCCTGTGATAATATTTACAAAAAATTCCGCTATGAAAATTGTAGATGGCGCTAAGATTATTTTGAAGCGCCATCTAGTGAAAATTTTTGTAAATATTATCACAGGCCGCCTGTATAACAACACTGTGATGAATTTGTTTAAAAGTTGAAGTTGAAAAGATGAAAATAAATGCTTTATAAGCTTTATAATTAACAACATTCAACTCCCATCTTATTCGATTTAATGACATAAAATTTCTTTATGTATTGTAGTAATTATGGATTGAAATTTATTGCGCAATTAAATTTAAATAATGAAAGAAATTTTCAGTGCTGAACTTTTAAAAATCTTCACAAAGTGTTCTAAAATCGGAATAATGATGCTAATTTTTTTGCTTTGTATGTTGCTGAGCTTATATTTCTACCGTGAAATAAATGAAGAATTGCCAAGGGAGAAAAAAAATAAAAATTATGCATAATTGCCTTGAAATTTAATATTAAGTGAATGTAATATGATAAGCGATTTAGCTTAGAGTTTCATCATCAATGAAGAGTCAATTACTTGAGATATTTATAATACAATAAAAGGACAATGAAGAGCGATTCTCAAACATAGTTAAATTTTCAAATATAAAGTAGGAATTTTCATTACTGTTAAATAATAACCTGTTTTTTTTCCTCCAAAAATAGAGAAAAGTAAAAAGTTTTTTTTAACGGATTTTTCTCAAGCGAAAACTATTTACAATTTTACATAACTTTTTTTAAAAAAGATTCTATTAAAAAGTTTGATTTTTATAATATCGTAAAAATATCAATATTTTGTTCTTAAACACTTTTTTAAAAAAACTTTACTTACTTTGTTTTAACGGTCATTTGAGATTTAAATTTCGATCGAAACGCCATCTAGAAAAATTTTAATTTTATTTCAAATTTACTATTTTCCTACTTAACTCAATCTTAGAGTAAATCTCTAAAACAAAAATGGTTTAAATTTGAAATTTTGGCTAGGAAAATTTTTTATCATCTTTCAGGAAATTAGTGAAAATTTTGAGAAAACAGTAAAAGCAGCTTAGAGTTTAAAAACCACTGTTGTTCAAAAAGTTTATTTTAGAGGGCGTAAAAACTTATCTTTTCTCATGCTGTTTAATTAATTTTCTGTAATTTCAAGTTTTGTTTTAAATTCTCAGAATAAATTGAGAAAACTTGACAAATTTGCGAAAATAAAATTTATTTAAATTTTCAGTTATAGAGGGCGCTAAAATCATATGTTTATTTTCGAATCTTTATCAATTAATTCTAAGCTTTTAAGAAGAATATGCTTTGTAGCTTTTGGCTACTTTCTATAGTGGATTTATCTACAGTAGGCAAAAGCTTCTTTTCAAAATATAACCAATGTTCATAGTAGATTCTTGCTACTGGCTACGGATCAATAATTCAACAACTCAGTTGAAAAATATTGAAATAAAAATAAAGTTTGAGAATTACTTAATGACAAAATTCATACATAAGTAATCAATCATCATCGATCACATTTCAGAACATGTCAATTGCAATAAAAAATAAATAAGCCCATCATCATCATCTTTCAATTAATCTCAATTTACATTTTATGTAACAAACTTTTTTTTGATGGTCATTTCAGCAGACATATAAAATTATGCCTTATATTAGAGTGAGTGAGAGCCATTAATTTAATTTCTTTCTTTCTTTTTTTGACGGTGTTCGATGGTGCAGCAGCATCTCTCAGTCCAGCGGCATAAAAAGAAAATAATAAAAAAAAACTCTCAGACACCAATTGCTGCTGCTGCTTGTAATGTAATGAAAAGGAAGACATATACATTAATCGCATGTTATGTAAGCATAAATAGTAATCTCGTAGCTTCTGAACCAGTGTTGTAACACAGAGTTAGCCTGTAATAATTTTTACAAAAAATTCTACTAGATGGTGCTTCAAAAACGATTTATGCGCCATCTACAATTTTCATAGCGAAATTTTTTGCAAATATTATCACAGGCCACCTGTTTAACAACACTGTTCTGAACATTCGATGGTGTTTCTTTTTTGTTTCATGATGAAAAAATTAGCAAAAGAGTAAGAAACAATTTTTAACCTGAAACATTTCTTTCTTCTGTTTCGTCAAATCTTCAATTTGGACACTGTTGATGATGTCTTTTATGTGTTACATCTACATTTCACTTTCAATTGCTTCATACGAGATTAGTTCAACTTCATACTTGACAACAAAAAACTCGTGCAAAAGCGGCAAAATTCTTTTCATCTTTTTTTGCTCTTTTACTTTTTGACATTTCTCTGATGGTGTAAATTTACCGTCTTCTTTAAATTGATGAGTTGAGGAATTTTTTTTTTTCTGCGCTAATTTGCATTTCGAAAGTAATTTTGTATTTTTGGTGAATGTGAGTTGATTAACGACTTTTGCTATTTATAGACAATTGGAATTTACAATTGGAGTTTAAGTTAGTAATTTTTTGCATAATAATAATTGTTGCTTACACAAATCACTTTTTTTAGAGTCATAGTGACAATTTGACTATATTTAAAGTTAATTTTTTTTATACTTTCACCTTTATTTAGACTCTAAGTAGTAACATTCATTATTTTGACCGTTAAAAATTTTGAAATTTTTTTTGAATTTTCGAAAATCGTTATTGCAAAAATTTAAAATATTTCAAGTTTTAGACTGAAATTATGTGAGATAATAACATCCTTTAAAACGAAGATCATTAATAATTAGCTTAATTATGATATTTAAGTTTTTTGTCAACAAAATTTTCAAAGTTCAAAATAATTTCGATTTTGACCGTTAAAATTTAAATTTTATTTCGAATTTTTGAAAATCAAGTTTTAAATTAAATCAAAATATTTCAAATAATAGACTAAATTAGTGTGAGCCTTTATTAGATTCATAGTGACAATTTGACTATATTTAAAGTTAATTTTTTTTATACTTTCACCTTTATTTAGACTCTAAGTAGTAACATTCATTATTTTGACCGTTAAAAATTTTGAAATTTTTTTTGAATTTTCGAAAATCGTTATTGCAAAAATTTAAAATATTTCAAGTTTTAGACTGAAATTATGTGAGATAATAACATCCTTTAAAACGAAGATCATTAATAATTAGCTTAATTATGATATTTAAGTTTTTTGTCAACAAAATTTTCAAAGTTCAAAATAATTTCGATTTTGACCGTTAAAATTTAAATTTTATTTCGAATTTTTGAAAATCAAGTTTTAAATTAAATCAAAATATTTCAAATAATAGACTAAATTAGTGTGAGCCTTTATTAGATTTATAATAATGTCTTCTGTATTGAAGATCATTAAAAGTTTTATATCAAAATTTATGTCGAAAAAATTCGAATTTTCGAAAATCGTTATTGCAAAAATTTAAAATATTTCAAGTTTTAGACTGAAATTATGTGAGATAATAACATCCTTTAAAACGAAGATCATTAATAATTAGCTTAATTATGATATTTAAGTTTTTTGTCAACAAAATTTTCAAAGTTCAAAATAATTTCGATTTTGACCGTTAAAATTTAAATTTTATTTCGAATTTTTGAAAATCAAGTTTTAAATTAAATCAAAATATTTCAAATAATAGACTAAATTAGTGTGAGCCTTTATTAGATTTATAATAATGTCTTCTGTATTGAAGATCATTAAAAGTTTTATATCAAAATTTATGTCGAAAAAATTCGAATTTTCGAAAATCGTTATTGCAAAAATTTAAAATATTTCAAGTTTAAGATTGAATTAATGTGAAATAAAGCCTTTATTAGCTTTATAATAACTTCTTTTATATCGAGGAACATTAATAATTAGCTAAATAATAAACTTTATCAACAAACTTTTTGAACTTCGAAAAATCATAGTAAACTTTTTCAAAAATTTTCTAACAATTTAACTATAATTTAAAAATAATAAATAAGAAAAGATAAAAAAGTCAATAAGATTATATTAATTACTGACAAGAGTCATCGTTAAGTCAAGTGATCATAAAACAAGTCAAATATAAAATTTAAAACTCTTGCTCGCTCTCGACGATGAGTAATGATGATGACTGTCCGCTTGTGTAACAATCTGCACTACCTTGTCTTCTTTCATCTGCGATAAATAATCGCTGTTGAGCTTTTGTTTCATTTCTTCTCCGCTCTTTTGTTTTCATCTCACTGTCCGTTGCTTGCATGCTCTTTTGCTTATGCATACCTGGCATATTTTTTCTTTCTTTCTCTCATTCGTTTAACGAAGGCACATGTCTGTGTTAATATACATAATTATAACATTTATCTCTTTGGCATCTTCTTTTCTTCACACACATAACTTCATTCCATAGAAAGGGAAATTGAAATTGAATGTGGGTAACTGAAAACAATTGTTGTAAGTAAAACAGTTTCCGCTCAACTTTTTTTTATTATTATTTCATATCTTTTCTTTCTTTCTTCTTTCATTTACACTATTAGCTCATATTATGCTCTATTTTGTTGTTTTCTCGTGACAGTAAAGATTTTTACACTAGATTTTTCTTCTCTTTTGTTGCCTAATTTATATTACTTGATCTTTTCTTTCTCTCCTTCACGGTATTGTAATTTCATTCAAGTTTGTTGACCGTTAAAATTTAAATTTTAAACTTGGTTTTCATTCCTCTTTTCGAAAATATTTTCGAAAATTAATTTTTGTAATAAAATCAAAATAAATTTAATTTAAGGCTTAAACAGCGTCCAAAGTCTACTAAAAATTTGTAATTAAGTCGACTAAATTTAGTCTTTGGTTGTAAATATTGTAAATTAATTTTGACCGTTAAAATTTGAATTTCAAACGAAGTTTTCACTTCCCTTTTCGAAAATCAATTTTTTTGTAATAAAATCAAAATAAATTGAGTTTTAGGCTGAAGTAAAGCCTGTTTTAGTTTAATTCAAACATCTTTTATATTAAAAAACATTAACAATTTGTTAAATGATGTTATTTAAATTATTTTTGTTAACAAATTTCAAATTATCTTAGAGAGAAAAACTACCAAGGTATGAGCTATTAAGATTGTCATGGAAATGTTTCTTTTCTTTTTGAAGGTCTTATCTTTTGAGTGGCTGCATTTGAAAAAGATGCCATAAGAAAGGCAATTAACTTCACGGTAACAATAACAAAATGGAATATTTTAAGAGCGAAATTTCGACCTTTTAAATACAACAATTATAAAATTTCCGTAATAAAAATTCACTCATTCAGTCCGTTCTCGCTTTTTGGCTTCCACGCGACACGCTAGAAAATTTTCATTTGCCTTTTCTGACTCTCTCACTGATGTCATTTGTATTTCTTATAAAAAGGTTGGTTATGTGCATCTGCTTGAGAAATTTCACAATCGCACGGGTCTTAATGGATGTTGCGGATGTGGTTACTTACATTTTTATTACATTTTATGTCTAACGATGGTGTCAAGACCTTTCACGTCTCGAACATCTTTTCCTCGAGGTAAACAAGTATTAGACAGATATCATTGCAATGTAATAAGATAAAAGATGAAGATGTTAAGCTTTAAAGACTATTACAAAGTAATTTGATTCAGGAAATCGATTCTTTTTAATTTTTCAAAATAACGGTTATTTTTGAAAATTTAAAACTTAACGAAAGAAATTTTTTTCGTTAATTTTTACAAGCAAAAATTTTTTAAGCAAAAATATTTTATGAAAAATTCAAAGATTAAATTCAGGCATAGACACACAAAGAAAAAGCAAGAAAGATCAAAAAAGATCAATAAAAAATTAGATGTTTTTTTTAGTAAATAAATGAGAAATTAAAAAATTCAAAAGTAATTTTTGCATCATTTGCTTTTTGCTTCTTTTTGTCATTTTGCATCTTTTGTCAAAGCTGTGTACCCCCTATTAAAAGATTTTTAACTTGTTGTAGAATTAATAAGAAAAGTTCATTAACCCAGCTTTTCCATTTATGTCACTTAAGTTAATCTAAAAAACTTGCTACTTGCATCATTCATTCTACACTGTGACAACTTCATTATTAAAACACTATCAATTTTCCATTCTCTCACATGACTTGTCGTCTATGCGAATTTCAACAATTTCTATGATTCGAAGATAAATGTTTGAAGAAAAGAAAAGTTTATTTTTTTTCTCATTTCCATATCGCGTTAGCGAAATTAAATGACACAATATCATGTTCATTGACTGGAGGGAAATGTGAGTGTACTCTTAAATATATATCCCGTAGAGTATATGAAGAGTTGTCTGTTGAATTATGAGCAAGTTCTTGATTTAAATTGAATCAAATAAAAATTTTCTTCTTATCACTTGACAACATATCCTCGCTATTTCACATGTAGATTTAACCAGTGTTGTTACAAGGCAGCCTGTGATTGCCTGTGATAATATTTACAAAAAATTCCGCTATGGAAATTATAGATGTCGCTTCAAAATGATTGAGGCGCCACCTACAATTTCTATAGCGGAATTTTTTGTGAATATTATCACAGGCAATCACAGGCTGCCTGTGTAACAACACTGGATTTAACAGATTCAATTTTTTAGCGCTTTTTTGTTAACAACATATCTTCACTTTGACTGGCGTCAAGAACTTGAAGAGTAAAATAGCTAGAGACTTGCGGTTTTTTGCTT
>JACWBX010002671.1:23824-43761 GCA_014622435.1 Polypedilum pembai | reverse complement strand
CGAAAAATAGAAATTTGAAAATAAGAGTTTAAGTTTTCTTTATGAAATTTTTCAAAATTGCAATTTTCTCCATAAATACTACTGGAAAAATTTCGAAATGCAATTTTTCATAAAATGGTAAAACTTTCGTTGTTGTTGTTCATTCATTCATAAATTGTTGGCTATTTATCATGAAATTATTGCTTAGAATGTTAAAATTGAAGAGAAATTTCAATTCTTAGAAAAAATTTATTAGCACAACAAAAGATGTTTGTATACAAATTATGAGCCGATATGCGCATATCAGCGTATATATGCGCATAATTGCTGAACTCTAGTTATTTCTCTTAAAAACCTCTAAATTTCGAAAGCATTATTATCCAGCCAAAGGACATTTTCGCCACATAATTTTGTACGTGGCACTAATATCCAACAACAAGAAAATAACGCCACATGTAAATATGTGTGGAATTATTATCCGACCAAAGGATAATTATGCCACATATATTTACATGTGGCGTTATTATTCGACTGAAAGATAATAATGCCGCAAACTTGATTTTTTGTGGCGAAATTATTTTTCAGTCGGATAATAATGCCACATATAAATATATGTGGCATAATTATTTTTGAGTTCTGGACATTATTATCCTCAAGTCGTGTGGCGTTATTATTTTTGGGTCTTATTATCCATCACCCTTGAATTTATCATGAATACATCAGAAAAAAAAAATAAATAAAAACTTACAAAACAAAAACAGTAAAAGAATTTTGAATTTGAATCTTTGCATCGTCAAAAATACAAGTTTATTCAATTTACTTAAACTTGGTTTAGAAAAAAAAGGGTTTGATTGTTTAATTTAAATATTGAATGAGCAAAAAAATTATCTTTGAGTAAATTTTAATGAGATACCAAATCCTACAATGTGGTTAGTTTTTTTACTTTGATGATAAAATTCTTCTTGGCTTTCTAAAAAGCTCATGTTGATCTTTATTAGATTACTTTTCAATCAAAAGCCTAATCAATTTATGCGATATTAGCCCAATATCTTTTAGATAATTATCTGATAAGTAATCAATCTTATATAGAAATCAAACTAAAATTTTTAATAAAAATTCACACAGCTTGTCAATTTTTCATTTAGTTTCAATTATTACAATTTTCTCTAAATATTTACAAACTTTTTTGATGTCAAAACTGTAAAACTTTTACAATTAAACATCGAAAAAATGCAATTTAAATGTGTCACGAAAATTTAATTTTTTACAGATTTATTCTTATTTAAACATGAATACTTCTGTATTGTTAATACACTTTCAAACAATTCAATTGTTTGATAAATAGAATGTATGTAAAAAATAAGATTTTCAAACATATGTATGAAAACGCATAAAATGTATGTCACATTTTAGGAGCGTGAAGCTCAAACACAACGAGTTTCATACATAAAAATTAATGAAAGTCACTGGCCCAGATCAGTTGACTTTAGCGCATTTTTGTCACCTAGATCAGTGACATTGCCGATTACAATCGTTAATGCTTTTAATTTGTTTCATTAGTTCACAATGGCCAAAAAAATTGTTTTATATTTAAAGTTCATTAATTCGAATTACTAATGGCTTATGATGGATGCATATGACTCGTAAAAAAATTCAGCATTATTATTTTCGATTCGTCCAAATATTCCATCAATTGTAGTTCTAGTATTCGTTTACAACTTGCGTAAAGAATGAAGCCTTACATTGAATAATCGAATCGTGTATGCTTCGTTAAATTCTGCCTTACTTTCCGATTTCGTGTTAAACAGAATTAATTTGTTTCAATAAATAAAACTAAAACTGTTTTCTATACAAAAATATGTTATAAAAATTTAAGTTGAACATAACGGTCAAGTTGAATTCAAATAGAAAAAGATGCGGTGACGAAAAAATTTTAGTAATCGACGCAAAAAATTTTTGTTTACAATTTTCAATATGGAAATTTTGATTCGCAATTTATCGAGTAATGCAATAAGTGACAGCTTTCTAACTAAGCGATAAGCCAGTAACTCGATAGCACAAATCAAACACAAAAAACCGTAAGTCTCTAGCTGTTGCAGTTTTCGAGATCTCAGAGGGACACCGGGAGCCAGCCGAACAGCCAGCCAGCCAGCCAAAGTGAATGTATAAGCTGCATTTTCTATACAAAAATGCGCTAAAAATCCCTTACAATTGTGAAAATAAATTTTTTTATTCTCAACAAAACCAAAATTCTTTCTTTATATGCTAAAAGATTTTATTTCTTTGTATTTCCCGCAATTTAGAAAAAGGTTTTTGCGATTTTTCCTAAGAAAGAAATGACCAATAAATATTGAAAACAATTGAAAAAAATTTGGGTTCTACTATAGATGCTTTTGGTTATTTTTATTGGTTTAGATTTAAAATTGGTTTAAATTTCATATTTTTCTTGTAAACAAATTTTTTATGATAAATCAAAATAGTCTTTTACTTACTTGTTCTAAATAAAATAACATTAATCATTAATGTATTTATTTTCTTCAAGTTCATTCCATAAATATTATTTTACAAGTAATGTAAAAGAGGCTAAAATAATACAATGAATGAAAAGAATAATAATACGCCTATAGACATTTCAATTTATATTCATTTACTAAACTCCAAACATTCTCTTGTTTTTCATTAAATCTTTCCACACTCCCCCTCTCATAGAATAATTTCTACTCATCTTCGCCTTTGATCAAAGAACAAGGGATAAAAATGTGTACATACATATTTTAATTTTTGAAGAACAAACAAAAAATCTCTTCTTAAAGTATGCAAATTAAGGGAAAAACATTTCTGGGAGATAGAAAACTGATGAAAAAGATGTTTTTAAGGGGTATTACCTCTATTAGTCTGCTGCTATTGACACATTGTTGAGGATGTTTGATTACACTTTGAAGAAAAAAGACATACGTGTATAACATAAAAAATTTTTATTCTTTTTTATCAGCATCAACAATAAAAAAAAGAAATTTGGGATTGTATTACTTTATATTTTTAAACATCTTCAACTCAAGAGAGAATGAGAACAAAAAGTTAAATTAAAATTTTTCAAATGTTTACAACACTTGACCAGCAAAAGTAATTAATTATATTGAAAATGGTTTTAATTTTAACAAAATTAGTTTTTATGTAAATAAATTTACTAAAAACATCAAAGTAGAAAAGTATTGAAAGACATCTTACTCAAGTATTTTATTAAATTTTTTTTTTCCAAGTATTTTTACTCCAATCAATGTGTATCTATCTAAGTCAAGAAAGTACACAAAAGTGCTTCGAATTTAAAGAAAAAATTATCTAATTAAATCAAGGAACATAGGTTGGTTATACGAATGAGAATAAGAAACTAATCGATATCAGCCAACTTCCAGCAGTACCTGCATAAATTAACATTTTTCCCATTTCAAATTATTTTAATTTAATTTTTTGTAAACATACCACTTACCATACAAAATCCTGACCCGGCAGCAATAAGATGAATTTTCTTTTTCACTGTCGTTATAGGCAAAGGCACCTTTGTGGGAGTCACTCTAAAAAAAAGTATGTCAATGGTCTTTTCGAATATTCAACAACTAACGATAAACTCACATATCATCATCCGTATCATGGCCACAATTACGATGTTCATTCCAACCAAATGTGTAGATATCATCTTCAGACGATATAATGCAATGTTCGCTACCAAATGAAAACTTATCAATAGGATTTATTGAACATTTTTGAGGCTGAACAATAAATTCGTTGCTTTTATATCCGCAACCAAGTTGGCCATAGTTGTTTCGGCCAAACAAAAATAATTGTTTAGATTCAGTTAAATATCCATTATGAGTCCAACCAGCTTCTAACTTGACAATTTTATCTGATACTTCAATATTAATGCCACACTGCCCAAATTTATTATCACCAATGGCACGTACAATGTTATTACGAATAACAAATGCAACATGATTTTGACCGCAGGCAAAGTCTGTTATAATATCATTGTCGGTTCTTGTATCCACTCGAATCCATTCAACTGAATTATGATGAAATATTTCATAATTTTCCGCATATTTTTTGAAATGCCTTAAAGATCCCGTGATGAGAATGTGATTGGATTTTGTCAATATAGCTGTATGTTTCAATCCAAACTTGATGTTTATTGCAATTTCATTATTTGGCAGAGAAAACTTATGCATTGTTTTCAAAATTTCTTTGTTTTTTAACCCAAGTTGGTTTGACGAATTACTGCCCCATACAAACAACTCTCCATCAAAGTTCAAAGCAGCACTTACATCCCATCCGCAAGAAATATGTGAAAATTTTAGTGTGGAATCAATTTGTGTAAATTTATATTCATTTTCATTCAATTCATTCTTTCCTGTTATAAAAATTTCTCCATTTCTATTAAGAATAATGGAATGTCGAGCTCCACAAATTATTTCTTTAATATCGCTTGGTTGCATTGGTAGCTCAACTTCTTTTATGAGTTCTTGTTCGCTTTTAAATCCAAATCCTAACTGTCCATAATTATTTGCTCCCTACAGAAGTTTTTGTTACAAATCTTTTACAGTAAAAAATGTCATTTAATAAATTTTATATTACATGCTTACCCAAGCATACAATTTAAATTTTGCCATATTGTATATTATAGATAGAACTTAATAATAATAAATTTTGTAAGTAAGAAATTTTTAAGAAGCATTAAGATTGTAAATAAAAATATGTTTAGAAATAATCAGTTAATCTTGTATTCGAATGAAATGATTTTTTGTCTAATCTTCGTCAAATTAGACTGATTATGTGATAGATAAATAGAAAGAAAGGTAATTATAGCATAATTTATCAAACTTAATTATCAAGTTCATTTATCTAGAAGAAATAAAGAATTTTATTTTGTATGAATTCAAAATTTTATGTTATGTTTAAATCTATTTTTAAAATTCTATTCCTTTTTACCATAACTCGAGAACGTTATATTTACTTAATTTACCATTCAAAGTTATAACTAAGGTAATTAAAGATATTTTATTTAATTTCCAAAATATAAATATATTTTAAATATTTTAGTGGATTCTTCATTTTAGAGAAAATTAAAAATAAAAGAAAAACACACATTTCAAGAACCCTGTATATTGCTAAAATCTAGTACGTAAATTGAACGAAAATAAAAATCAGATGATCTAGAAATTTTTACTATTTTGTATAGAAATTTTAGAAAAGCTTATGAAAGAAGTGATTAAAATACATTATTATAACTTACTTTTCATATGAAATAAAAATCAAATTAATCATAGCACCTATCATATTGTAAAAATCGAAAATTGACAAAAAAAATTAACGTCTCAATTTTAAAAGCAAATAGAGAGAAATTGCCTCGACATTTTCATAGCTCGCAAGTTGTCAAATCGTTTTCATTAATTGAAAAACTACTTAAATTCATCAACAATTGCTCTAAAACAATTGCAGATAGATAAAATAATTTCATTATAATCAAACTATAATAAAGTGCAGTCTTTTTATTCAGTTTAAATACTAAAAATTTAATAAAATAAAATTTGCCGATAAAAATTAGGTAGTGAAAGAAGAAGAGAGAAGAAAATATAACAAGTAAGAAAGAAGAAGCATCGATTAAACAAAATACATACACACAGAAGGAAAACGTCCGCGCATTAATATGTATGTGTAGATAATTTATTATTTTTGTTTTGAGTTGGATAACAAAATTCATTTTCTCTCACGTCTCTATTTTAGATAACAAGGAAGGAAAGAACATTGAAATAATAAAAAAAGAGCAAGTTTGTTGTCGCTTTTGTGAGATCATGTCATTCAGTAGTACTGACTGGAAAGATTTGAATGTAACGAAAGATGAAGTTAATAGAATTGGCGAGGCATTGAAGCACAAGGAATTTCGGCAGTTGTTTATCGATTATTGTGAGGAAATTACGGATCCTGAAAATAGAAAACTTTATGAGCAAGAAATTACGCAATTAGAAAAGGAACGAGGTATTAACATCACTTTTATTAATCCTGAACCGGGCTATGTAATAAAAACAAGCTCAGATGGTACCACCAAGACCTTTATTAACATTGCATGTAACGAAAAAGTTGACAAGCCATCAAGTAAATCGTCAACAAGTGTAGATGGACAGCGAGGATTAGTTTGGACTTTGCCGCATACACTTGCTCCACCTAGGCGAGACGTGGATAAAAAGGGTGGTCTATGCTATGTCTTTGATGTTGTTTTTCATCCTGACACTTTGCACTTAGCAAGTCGTAATAGTCCATTCCGTCAACTTGTTAACGATACTGCCATAGATGCGGTTCAACAATCATTTTCGGTTCAGCTTGATCGCACCAATATAAAATTCCCGAAAATTTCATACAAGGGACTCGCTAAACCGACTGTGATTAGAAAAAAAGCTGATGATTTTGATGCATCGATACTTGAACCAAGTCCAATCGATAGAATTTATCCACCACTCAAGAGCAAAACAAAAGAGACAAATGTGGTCAGAGAATCCGATACACCTATTAAAAAGTATACGACGCCCAAGTACAAAATAGTTCAACGACGTGACGTTCAATATCATGAAATGACTCATGAACTTGATTCAAAAGTAAATTTAACAATTCCACATGAGTTGGTTGTTACCATTGACCTTCCGCTATTAAATACCACACAAGATGCAAATTTGGATGTTACAAGTAAGAAAATTTCGTTAACGAGCGAGAAACCAGCGAAATACAAATGTGAAATTGTACTACCTTACGAAGTAAACGAAGAAGATGGTAATGCAAGATTTGATAAATCTAAACGACAACTAATTATCACATTGCCGGTTAAAAACAAACGAAACATCAAAATTACTGATTTCCTACGTGAAGATTCGGGCATTGAAAGTGATCAACCAATATCTAAAACAGAAAATAGTGATGAATCGGATGAAGCACCATTAAATGAGAATAGTAGTGAAAAGCGGAAGAATGAAGTATTTTTGGATGAAAATATAGACTACATTTTACCGAATTTTACTTTTAATCAAATTCAAGAGCTTTTGTCTTTCACGTTGCATGTGAAAAATGTTGACCCATCGTCAATTGTCATTTACCGTAAGGATTTGCTCAATATTGCACATATCAAATTTTCGTCTATTGGTTCAGGCTATTTTCCTATTCATTACTCATTCTGTGTAAAATTTCCTTCACAACAAGGCGGTGGCATATTTCGTGAAATTACTGCTGAAGCTTGGGATAATAATGTTATTTTCCAATTTGAACTTAATCAATATGATTTTGAGTCATATGAGGCAGGATTAAATGATGAAAATTTAACAAACTATGATATTGCTGAAAAACTAATTGGACGTCAAGCTATGACATCACAGGGAAAAGAAATAGAAGACGATAGCTTATGTATAGGTGTTGAAGTGAGTGAAAAAGAAGATGAGCTGGTTATTGAAATCGGCGGACGAAAGAAGAAAAAGAATAAAAAAGTTCAAGAAGGAACATCTAATGATGATGAAGTTTCAGAAGATGTTTTCAACGACAAAAAGTCAATTCAAAATGGTGATAAACGTCAAACAAAAAAAGCTATGCGTAAGCGTGCGAAAAAAGGCCGATCAATGTCAGAGTCTTATTGTGATGAATTGAAAGTTATAAACGAACTCGATTTATTGAAAATTGATAATAAAAAATCGACTGATGAGTCTAAGAGTGGACGGAAGAAGGAAAAAGTACGAAGTTTGAGTGAAAGTAGCGATGAAGAACATCACAATGAAATTAAAGTACAAAACCATCATAAATACAAATCAATTTTAAAAAATCGTGGCGACTCGTTATCGGAATATCATGAAATGAGCTCTATTGATGAACATTCTAAGAATATGTATTCGATTTCAGCTGACGATTATGGAATTTGCGAATCACATGATTCACTTTCAGAAAGTTGCAAAAAGCAAGTTCGTTTCAGCGACATTATCAAAAGACAACTTTTTAGGTAAAAGAAATTACAATTATAAGTAAACAAATTAAAATAATAATTTTCTAGATCAAACACTTCGATTTTGGGACAAAAAAAGAAAAATCAAAAGAAGAAGGCATCTCGTAAACGCGCATTAGAACGTCGTCATAGTGAAGGCAGTGAGAGTGAAAAACATGAGGACGAAGAAAAGGTAAAAGTTAAAAAATTAGTTTCTTAAGAAAACAATATCAACATTTTAAAAATAATAGGATGAAGATGAAAATGATGAAGAGGATGAGGAGGATGAGAAGCCACAGAAACGTGATTCTGGTGTTGATCTTTCTGAAAAACGAGGTAACGACAACAAAACAAGTGTCAAGATCAAAAATAAAAAGGCAAATGCTGAAAAAGTAGCCACTGGTACTGATATTCAATTCAAATCAGGCATGATTTTCGACTTGGAGATGTAATGAGCTCAATATCGTACACATTTTTCTAATAGAAATAGAAACTAATAATAACAAAACTTTTTGACTAGAATATAGTCTTGGTTGAACTTCACACACATTTTTTCCGTATTTTAGTTCCAACCCTTACATGATATGTGTTTATCTCAATTGTATATTATTTTTATCCTTTTATGACTTTTTATTCTTATGATAACAAATATTTTAAAATCAAAATTATTTTATCAAAAAGAAAATTCGTAATACAAAATTTGTGAAGTTCAACTATTAAAATTTTTACGTTTAATATATTTTATTAGAATAAAAATTGAAAATCAAAAGTACAAAAAAATCAATATGATTACATTAATAAAAACAGATTATTTCACTTCGACCACCCAAAAGAAGAAGAAATCGTGACACATTACAAAATGCTACTTTATTATTTCCTCAACTATTTATGGAGTGTAAATTCTTCGGCATTTAAATGAATTGCTTCATTATATTTTATGACTTTTTTGTTCCATTTATGGTGTATGTTACTGAACAGTTTTTTACGAAAACGATAAAGTTAAATTTCTAACCCCAATGGACGAATTGGTTAGAAAAGAGCGTAGAGATAACAATGATGAGAAAACATGCACCACTATATGAAGGACTACGGTTCAAATCTTTGATTATTCAAACATGATCGGTTCATTCTGATTCTGCTCTAATGCTCATTTTTTTCATCTTATTCAGTAAGTTACTAAAAAGATTTTACATTTTTAAGAGTTTTCTAGTAAATCACTGTATAGCTGTCGACTTTAATGCAGGTAAGTTGTTTATTAACTTTAAATTATTAAAACGTGTCCTAAAATTATTCACTAAAAATATTGATTTCTTATCAATTTTTTAAAACTAACGATACTTTATTTGTTTGGTTTTTATCGCAAATATTTACATGAACACAGTCTGTCAATATATGCTATTTCTCTTTCTTAGTTAACAAACGTAGACATTTATATTTTTTCCTATCTTTTCAGTATCACCCTTATTCAACCACATACACATGTGTATATTTTTATCAGAGAATCAACATTTGTTGCTCATCAAAATATTTTTTTATTGATCATTTAGAGAATTTTTCCTTCATTTAAAATAGCTAATATAAGTTTCTAAAATTGAGTTCCGTGCTTAAACACTTAACATATGGTGGTGTTACTTATTCAACCTAATTTTTGCTTCTCTCTTACGAGAACAGAACATTTTCTTCCATTTAATTAAGTGCGCCGCAACAAAATCAAATTTTCTTTTATGTATATTGTATACTT
The DNA here is from genome assembly GCA_014622435.1 of Polypedilum pembai. NCBI lineage: Eukaryota > Metazoa > Arthropoda > Insecta > Diptera > Chironomidae > Polypedilum > Polypedilum pembai. The sequence goes on along the minus strand of JACWBX010002671.1, from coordinate 34,039 downwards.
TGCTTGCTTGTCTACTGTTAATATGAAAAGTGAAATTTATGATCAATTCCAGACATGTTGAATGAACATGTAACATTTAAAACGTTAATGAAGCATCTTAAAAATTAGATGCTGCACAGTGATCTATTATGGTATATGCATAAAATTAGAGTGATTGCTACATGAACCTGAAATAACAAAAATACATTGTTCAAAATTTGAATAACGGCAAAATATAAATTTTTATTTATTTTTAAATGTCGTTCTCCGAAAAATGTTTATTTTTCCATCTCGATGCGCTTCGACAAAATAAACATTAAATGCATATCTATAATTTACGACAGTAGGAATGTAATCCTACCATAATATTAGCATATTTACTGATGGCAAAAAATATACACTCGTCCATGTGCAGCAGTATCAGTGTTCAGCCCTTATGTTTAACGAGTTTTTGTTATAGAGGTGAGAGAGAGTATATAGGCAGAAGGTTGACGTGTGAAATGGAAAATGAAACAAAAATGTATTAATGTAAATAAACAGAAAAGTAACTGCGTTAAATAAATATTGAACTTTGGCTCAGATTGATATCATATTCCAAGGGGAAAATAACTGACGAAAGATTTTAGAATTTCGCTATTTTTTCGTCATTTTCGTTATTTTCGTCATTTTTCGTCATTTTCGTCACTGTTTGTAAATAAAGATTTTGTAAAGAAAATTGAATTTAAACGAGTTTCCCAGCCCTTATACTACTTAGATTACATTAATACAACACTATAGAATCTTTTTGAATACATTAAAAGAGCCAAAATGTTGAAATTACAGAGAAAATTTGAACAAATTTTTTTGGTGGTTTTTCGCTATTCTTCTTCATTGTTTGTAAACAAAAATCTTGCAAAAAATTCTTTCACAAAATCGAATTTAAGCAAGTTTTCCGGCTCTTATACTACTAGATTTACATTAATATAACACTAAAGAAGTGTTCTAAATACATCATAAGAGCCAAAAGGCTAGAATTGTTGAGAAAATCTGAACAAAATTTTTCTTTCGTCATTTTTTCGTCACTTTTCGTTATTTTCGTCATTTTTGTTTTTTTCGTCATTTTCGTTATTCTTTCGTTTTTCATCAGAGATATTTTCCCCTTGTCATATTCAAAATACGAGGGGGTGACAGCTTCGAAGAAAAATTTAAATTTTTTCTCCCTTTTTCTCCGTTTTTCTTCATTTTTCTACACTTTCTACACTTTCTACACTTTCAATTTTTGTTTATTCTATGAATATTTCATGATTTACGAAGATTTTAGTCCTCAAACTTTCAGTGTAAACTTAAAAAATTGGCAGAAATAATATAAATAGGTCTAAGAAACCTAAATCAAGAAAATTTAAGAAATTTTTCAAAACTTTGTTTTGTTTTGATCTTTCTACACTTTTCTACATTTTTCTACACTTCTACACTTTTTCTCCGTTTTCGATTTTTTCTTCCTTTTCTTCGAAGCTGTCACCCCCTCGTCAAAATAACAACAAAATCAACTAAATTGAATTTAGCTCAAATGAATTTCCGGTTTTTCCATGGTGCCTATTTATCCTACTTATAATCTCTCTGTTCAAACATGCACACACGACCAAAATTTATGACCTTTTTATTACTCTCATTTTTTCTTCTTCTTTTTGACATTTAATCCCTCTTAAAGAGTCCTCCTTAAATAGATAAAAAAACAGCGAACGTCATAAAAATCCCTTAAGTAGGTCGACAGTCATTCAGCATTGAAAAATTTCTAGGAAAGTCCCATACATATAAGACTTTTAATTAACTTAATGCAAAATGTGTCGTCCATTAGTGGCATATGACCATACCTGTTGATTTTATATTATGCCTGTGCTTACATATCAAATGTCAGACAATTTTCATAAAGCTATCATCATGGTTAGCTTGGAATGTAATTAATTATTAAGAAAGAAGAAATATGGTGTTCATGTTGGATTTTTGTGGTAAGAGAATGACTTGTGAATTGTAATTATTAAAATGAAAAATATTTCTTTGATAAAATCGGAAGTTTTATGAAAATCTCATTAATAACTAAAAATCATTTGAGTTTCTGAAATCGCATGCAAATTTAAATAATTGCTTGTAAAAAAGAATACAATTTACTCTTCTTCGTCATAACATTTTTCGCAATTATTTTTTATTCGTTCGTTTGAAATATTCATTTTATTGCGTGCCAGAGATCGCTTAAACTTCCTTTTTAATTGCATTCAAAAGAAGAGTATATGAGAAATGAACTGAAAATGTCACACCTTATAATTTTCAATTTTGCTCAAATGACAAAAAGTTATAGCCATGAATAAGCAAGCACTTTTTATTTCGGCAACAGCTCCGTTATGAGCTCAACAAATAATATTTAATGCTGACTTTTTTCTTCGCATTACACAGCGAGATTTATGTTCTTTTTAAACTCGCTACTAATTGTTAATGCAAACATTGCTCATTCTCCCTCTCACTTCTTTAGTTTCAGTTTCACAAAAGGTTAATGGTTCTGTATGCCCTCTCGCACACACCGTGATTATTGTTCCATGGATCGTTGAGCTTTCGAATGTGAGAGACCGTTAGGGCGTAATTTGGAAGTTAATCATAATCTCCTTTCGTTTTCTTGATTTCAATTTTTGCTTTTTTGTAAAAGACGGCCATATGGAAATAAAGTAATTTGTGCGAAAAATTTATTTTTTATTGTCTTCGTTTTTTTAGAATTCGGCACTTGCATCCATATTTACTTGATATGCGCATATTTCTGAACTTTGTTTACAAGTTGACTTACTCAAAAATGTCTCTAATTCATTCAGATTTTATTTAATTCGGTCAAAATTGGGCAAATTTATATGATAATCAATGAAATTTATCAACTATTATCCGAATTAAACAAAAACTAAATGAATTAGAGACATTTTTGAGTAAGTCAACTTACTAACAACTTGCACAAAATATGCGCATATAAAGTAAATATGGAAGTAAATGCTAAACCTTAGTTTTTTGTACTTTGCATGAAACTTTCAACTAAATATCATGAGCTACAATTCATCAAAAGTGAACAATGTATTCATGCTTTTAATGCGCTTTAATTTTGGCATAAGTAAAATTTCTAACTTTCAACCAATACAAATGCTCAAATGCAAATTGCTTTTATTTCTAGTTTCTACTTTGAAAATGTATTTTTCAGAGCTAATCTTTTCCTCACTATTTTTCATATAAATTGTGTTCAATAAAGAGAGTTCTTTTGCTCGCAATTGTTGAACTCGAAAGAATAAACTTATGTAGATCACAGGAGTATATTTAAGGCGTGGGCGTTGTTTTTCGATAGAGTGCAAAAACATGCAGATATTATCAAATGGATATGAACGAATGTAATTAAGATTAATAGCGGAAATTGCAACTTTTTACTATTAACTATTCACATATAAAGTCATTTGTATGTGTTGCATTAGTCATTGCTTTATTCTTGTTGTCAATTCTCTAAATCCAGCACTGTTGTGTATGTATAATGATTTATATTCGCCCTCTCCTCTACCAGTGAGTTAGAATTGCAAATTACATAAATGCTGAGTGTTTCATATTTTTATTATTTTTTGTCGCGACTTTAACTCCAGAAAAGAAAAAAAGAGAGCTCATAAAAAAGAATGAGAGAAAAAAAATTGTCCAGTACAAAATCGTTTTTGTTATTATTCTTTTCTTGCGTATTTCACACACCTCTTTTTACTCTTCTACTGTTATTTAAATTCAAATTATCTTTTCATCGTCATTTTTTATTATTAAATAGAGTACACACAGAGTAAGAAAGAAGATAATTCAGTTGAAATGTATATAAGCACTTATTAAAAATTTAAATGTCAGTATCTATTACAGTGTATACTTTGAGTATAAAGTAAAAACACTTCAATAAAGAAACACATTAATTTAGTTTCGAGACAACTTATTAAAAAATATAATTTCAAATTGAATGATAAAAGAATAAGTGAAATAAAACTTATTTACCTACACACGATATGTTTGTCACGTCATACACAAAAAGACGAATGATGGACACTTTTGAGTGCTGTAATTTGAGAGTATATTCAAATTATGCTGAAAAGAGTAGAAAGACTGTGAGTGAACGAAAAAGAAAGAAAACAAAATGCTCTAAGTTGACATTTAATTTAGCACTTCATTATTTTATTCAGCATAATTTCTATATTTCATTATTGTTGTCATTTTCTCTCTCATTCACCTCTGTGTGAATGTCACAATGCACGATTGACAGTTGTTTCAATTATACTTTATAGGAATATCTCATTTCACTTCTTCTTGTGCGCGATGAGAGAAATTTGAGATGACTTTATATAAGCACAAGAATGAATAAATAATCAATATCAATTGTTATTGATATACACAGAAGCAATTTGATACTTAATCAAGTGATTGAACAATAAAAAATCTCAAGAATTTACTGCAACAATTAAAACTTTTTTCTTGGCAATTGAAATACACACATATATAAAAATAGTATCGGAAATGCATTTCATTATGATGACAAAGGCGGATAGTAATTTTACTTTTTAACAAAGCAATTTGACTCAATTGAAATCTTTTTTTTTTAAACTGACAGATTTACATACGCCAAGAATACTTGTGAAAACTGGCAACAATGAATGAAAAAAATATACAAAAGTGAGATTGCAATTGACTACTGCACGCTTTTGACACAATTCGCTTTAATTAATTAGGAACTTTCAATCAATCACCATTAGACAATCATTACTTTAAAATTTAAAAAAGAGAGAAAAAAACTTGAAAAATCAGGGCTAAGACATTATCGATGATTATTGTTCATGCTGAGCCAAAATATGCGAGATTCGAGACAAGATAAAAGGCCCTTACAAATTTGTTGATTAACACAAACAATGATTGAGCAGCTCTTGCTCAGCAATCTTTTTGTGTGTGATTCATCGAAAATGAAACAAATTTGCCTATTTAAAAAATGCTGGTAGGAAACAAAAATGCTTTGATGGGTGAATTTAATAAATTAAATTTGATTTTACTTTGATGATGTAAATGGATGTTTGCTTTTATTAGACCTGTATAATAGACAATTTTTGGACAAAATGAAAGTTTATTTCCATTATTATAATTGCCAAATCACGTTTATTACCGTATAATTTTCCACCCTAATTAATACGTTTCATATCACATTGTATAATTAAACACAATATGAGTGATTAGCAGCGTCATGTCAGAGGCGCATCAACAGAAGACACAAATCTATCAATTTCCAACATAGAAAATAATTATCTTTTCGTGTTGTGCTGCTATATTGTCAGTTAATATAAACGTTAGTCTCTATCAAATAGGTAGGCTTTCTATGCGAGTACACACATGAAACATGTAAGATAGAGAGGCACACCTTTATGAAATAAATATACCAAATATTAATCTCACCAGACATCTAAAATTGAAAGGGAATGTTCTTGCATTAAACAGGTACAAACGGAAAGTATTTTTATTATTTTTTCCCCTCTGGCATTAATTTTTTATTTTTTGACAATTTTTCATTTATGAATAATAATAAAATTCGTTACAGTGACTTATGAATCTTCATGATAAAAATAAGTAATAATAATTGGAGTGAGTGACATGAAAAATAAGTTCCTAATCCTATGACGTGCACTCATTTTCATCGCATGCAATGTCATTTTCACATAGAAAATCCACAAATAAACATTTCTGATGAATGAATTACGATGTGGAGAGGACGACATTTGGCATTTTCTTCAACTTATTGCTACTGTTTGCTATACTGGTGGCAATCATTCTCATGCATATAAATCTTTTCTCGTGGTTTTTTGCCTTCCTAAAGCACTCACATACGCATGCACTCGAAAGAATTGTCAACCACACATCTCATGATGAGAATTCTCTCTTTTTACATTTACTCGAACGAACATAAATCAATTTAATGTTATGCGTATGAAGATGAATGTTACGATGCAGTAGATTTATTGAGGTCTTAAAGACGATAAAAACAGTTCATTTGCATTAATTGATTCAATTATTATTTTTTAAATTGCTGAAATGCTTATGATGGTTTATTGGATTGTAAACATTTTTAAAGTGAAATTAAATATTGATTGAGAACATTTTTTTAAATTTTTGTGAGCAGATGTGGATGAATGCAAATTCTCTTATAAAATTTTAAATAATAAATCAATTATTTAATTATTCTTTATTTCTCATGCATTCTGTTGACCAGAAGAAGCATTAACTCAAATAAAAAACAAAATAATAATTAAATTTATATTTACTGGTTACCAAAGTGTATATGTATGCAAATAGTAGTAAAATAAAGAGTTTTATAGTACAATAAATTAATGTTTATATATTTACAGCGTCCACAGAGTGAGAAATAATGTTAAAATTTTTTCACAATAAAATGCTTTCAATTTAACAAGAGACATATGTTTGACTGACCCAAACCATAAAAATCTTATTTGCGTAAAATTGAAATACTGCGTTAATCGTGTCTAATTATTAGAAACTCGATACCATCACTCCCCCCGTTAAATGTGGGTTCTATTTAATGAAAATAAATGAAATGAGATGGTTCCGTATACGACAATCATAAAGACTTGTTAAATTCAAAATAAAAATTTTTCATTCGAACTCATAATTAAGACATCATGCGGAACAAAAAAAAACAAAAACGAAGCAGAGAAAAATATTATGTGTGATTGATGGCAATAGCGTTGTTTCCCGGAAAGTTGAAAGTTTTCATTAGCGAGAGATGGGAAAGAATTTTAAGGTCATAAATGTGCACAAATGGCCACACAAATTCACAAATCCATATATCATGAATATAGTCGCAATAGGAGACCAAATGTTTACAACACGTACGTGCATACATTTTTGAACTTTGCTATATTTCACTCGTTAAAAGGGATTTCAAATTTAAAAAGGTCACGTTTGACATGCATTAAGAACCAAAACTATGGAGTTCCGTAAAATTTTATCATTTTTTGTCTACATTTTTTAAGGGTGAATGAAATAGTAATATCGATTGATTTTTTGTTTTTTGACTCGTCATTTCACGTGCTATTCGATACTATTGATTACCACACAAAGTTAGCAGACATTAATACTATACAAAGAAATTTACAATCATGTGGCTGTCGATGCTAATGGAAACTTTTGTTTTATTTTTTAAAGTGTCTATTATAAAGATATGTAGTTCAAAGTATATGTTTGTGCTCGTTTTTTAAAGAAATTAAAAAATTTAAATAATAAACAGTGCGATGGTAAAGAATAAGAAACTCATTTTTTTTCGGTTACAAAGAAAATATTTATACAAGTTGAAATTGAAAGAATGAAATTCAGTCCACATCATGCATACAAAGAAGCACCGTTCATGATTATTCATCGACAAAAAACGTTAATAAATTATGAGTTTAACATGGCAGAAAGAAAAAGAATGAAAGAATATGAAATGGAATGTGCAGTTCTTAAATTTGCCATACTATAATAAAGGCGAGAAGGAAAAAGAAATGTTGTAAATTTTTTGGTGTCTCAATGACGACATAAACAAGCATTTTTTCAGTGAGTAGGCAGATAATTTGTTAAAATGTTATTAGCGATACATTAGCGAAATCCTAAAATCAAGATTTGGAAAATATTAATATTTGAAAATGAAACATCTGCAAATATTCATTAATTTACCCTCTGGTCAAAAAAAAATGCCAAAAGTGCAACAATTTAAATTCAAACCCAAAAACACCTTTTGTCTGTGTCTGTCTACACACGGCTACACACATTTCTCTTTCTTTTATTTTGTTCTTCTTTCAGTATAAAAATAAAGAATAAACATGCGACGATGGTGATGATGAAACCGGAAATGTAAAACCAAAAAAAAGTAATTCAATTGTCTCTCTTTTTCGTGATATTTAGCTTAAAAAATATTTTTTCACATAAACGTGTGCATGTATATGTTTCGCTTGCTCGCTTTCGGTCAATCCACTGTGTATTAATGTTAATGACAATTTTCTATTCTCAAATTAAATGGTCAAAATAGAATTTAAAAGGGCAGAAACGCGCATGCAGTTACAAGGTTAAACAAGAACACTGTGAAAAATATTGTGCTTAAATGACTGTAAAAAAATGTCAATCGTTGATTATCACGGAAAAGGTAAAAAGACAAACGACGAGAAATTCTAGTGAAATAATCGTGATGTCATGTGAATAAATGACCTCAATTTTCTTACTTTCGCTATAGCATACAGTATGTGCCATCGTTAATTTTGCACAAGATTGCCATAAAGTGACACATCAGCAAGTAAGTGAGCAAACAAGTAACGTCGACGCTCATAAAAATGGGCCATTATTACTTTCATTCTCAAGACTTAATCTTTAATTTCCTCGCTTTCATAATTTTACCTAATGTCTTTTGTTGTTCAGCATTAAAAGTTAATTAACTTCTACTCAAAGTGAAATTATGAATTGAGATGTTTCTTTTTCTCTCACGTTTGTATAATTAGCTAGAATTGAATTAAGTTGGACGAAGGAATGTCAAACTACACAAAAGAAACACTCGATGATCATGATGGCTCGTAAACTTTTTTCAAAGAAATCAATAAAATTTTGTGGTTATAAGTTCTCGCTTGATATACATACCTTTAATTTACTCATACATGTAGAATGAGCGATGAAATGTTAGTTTTTCACATTAAATTTTTATATCTTCATTTTCTGTTATTGTTTTTCACTAATTTTACTATAGTGAGAAGCGAATCGTGGAGACAATACTCAACAACTGTTTAGCAATAAAATCATTTCTATGAATCTGTGGATAGATTTACCTTACAATAGGGGTCGCCTTACAATTTAAAAAACTTCTTTTTCCATGCTGTAGCTAAAATACTTTTGCCGCCGACGAGTTAATAAAGTCTCTATGTGTATTTGCTCATAACAAAGAATTTCATTTCATGCTTCTCTTTTTATATCATTCGTAAACACATTCGAGCTCGTATAGAAATTTCTCTTATTGAATAACTAAGTAAATCTAAGTACACACCCGTTCATTTTATAGAGATTTATAATCAACTTTAGCATGAAAATTATTGAAATAGCAAAAAGGGATCAAGCGATTGAATGAATGTAAAAAGAGAGTAAAACAATTGAAAAGAATAATACAGACATTATCTAGCTCTTTAAATTCAATTTACGTAGAAAATCATCGATGTATGATGAATAATTTGTATTATCTTATGCTCAATGATTGAATGCTTAATGAAATAATCGTGAGAATACTCATACAATACCTTTACATTAACATTTTGTTCACATTTCACTAATTAGTCCGAAAAAAGTATTTTTACAGAATTATCAGTCATAAATCAATTTTTAAAAAAAGGACTTAACTTATTTGAATTCCAAATGTGATAAAAAAAAAAGTATCAAGCCGGTAATAACTTCTTTTCTTCGTTTTCTATCTAAAAAGTCAAACATAAAAAATCTACTAAGAAGCTTTGTGGTCATTTTATTTTTATTATGCATTTCGGAAATTCCATGCGAACCTTTATTACTGCATACACACACTCATGCAGGCTTACCACTATAAAATTCGTTCAACTTCTGAAAGTCAAAAGAAGAAAAGTATGCAATAAACAGAGACTCGGTTATGAATTTAAATAAACTTCCGGCTAGCAAGACCAGAGAGAAGAGAGACTGAACGAATGCAAACAAACATTTGTGCATGTTCTCATATAAACATCAGTTTAGTGTGTGCAAACCTGAAGAAGAAACTTACTGATGCAGAAAAATGAGAAAAAAAATAGAGGGAATTTCAAAATTATAAAAATTGACAGGGTCATAAAGTATTGAGGAAATGGTGAGATAGCAAAGTAGAAAAATAGAGAAATGCTAAAATAACATTTAGGGTTGCATTGTCATTGATCTGAAACATACAACTGCAGAGAAATTGTCATATTTCACTCCCGAAATGTTTTCATTTTCATTCTCATATCAATTCTTCATGATTGTCAATCAATAAATTTTAATTTAATTTATGGGTCGAACGGAAGGAAGGAGGAGAAGGAAATTATCATAAAAAACTTTCTCAATTCAACGAATATTTTATATTTATTTAGGGAAAAATCTTCATCGATAAAACCTTTCAAGTGATTTTCGAGACATGGCGCACTCAGAGAAAAAATCTTACTATTGAAA
>JACWBX010002671.1:0-18245 GCA_014622435.1 Polypedilum pembai | reverse complement strand
TTATTTCTCATTCTGAACAAACGATTTCAATGATTCCATCACGATTTCTAATTCGCTCCTCTTGTAATAATACGTGTGAGTCATGCAGACGGCAGAAAATCGCAGCCATTTTTCAATAATAAACTTATAGCGAATAAAAATTAAGTCAAAAGTGGCCAACGCACGAAAATTATTAGAAAGGAGAAGAAAAATTATAAGTTATTATGATGCATGTGGCTTATTGTGGTCGAAATAGACTCGATCTACATACATTGTTATTATTGTATGCGACTATTACAGCAACAAATCAAGCGTTTCTTTTCTCTGTGCCTTTTTTTCGCAACAATTCTCTATAGCAAATGCCAAATTCAACAACTTTTTATTATTTTGTCGAGTTTATTCACTCATTCGGTTTTGGTTTAAATTGAAGTTATTGGTTTGAAATATGTAGTAGTTTACCTTTAACACTCATGAGTGTCGAATTCAGAGCATAATAAATGAAATCAATGTCAAATCTCAAGAGTGATTAGTCATAATGTTTAACTTTTTCTTTTGTGCCCTGCAGTAATGCTTTCCTCAACAAGAGCTCTATATAATTGCTTCGATGACCATCTAACAAAAAACTGATATAACTGTACTTCGCCTATTAAAAAAATTTTACTTTGTTTACTTTAAAAATTAATTTTTTCTCTCTTTTGAGTGAAATTTGAGAAGTGAAAGAGGAAGAAATCGGATTAATGTAAACATCGATCAGTTTTTGATTTGTTTCAATTTGACTTTCTTCTTGAAACATATTTTGTTACTTACTTATTTAATAGTTCGAGTGAGGGAGGTGAGAAATGTGTATTAAATTTTAAAGGAAATTCCCACACTCGATAGAGGTCAAACCGGAAAATAGCCATGCATATTGATTTCAAACTAGCTGATGGCAGATAAATAAGTATTTTTCAATTAAAAATTATACTTGAAATTTTTCACAAAATACCTGTGGACTGGTTAGTTTGAATTTAAACAAAAAATTACACAAAATGTCTATCTTTAAGTAAATTGCAAGCAGTAAGATAAATGCGTGAGAATTTTAAACGTTTCTTCACAAAAGAATAAAAATTTTTTTCTCTTTCTAATTTTAACTTCATCCATCATCTGCCACTCATTTCCGCAAATAACGAAATTAACAAAAGAAAATATCCTCATCAATCTTAGTTTGTTGTTAATCTCATTTATCGAAATGCACTTTGCGCTTCTTCGTTTCTTTTCATAAAAGGTAGATAATTTGACGTCATCGCTCATGCACATGACGTTCTAAAAACATAGAATTGGAGTCATTGAAATGTAACGACTAAAATACAGTCAAAACTTCTGAATTTATTCAATGAGTTTTATATAGCTGATGTGTGCCTTCTACAAAAACTGGTCTGTTACTGCATAATCGCTTTGTTTGTCAGTCAACGACTCAAGACATTTACGATCGTTTCATTGGATAGTCGTAACAATAATTTTATGGGCCACCACTGATAGATTATGGTTCTAATTTAAATAGAATTAACATTTTTGAGGAAATGGAACTGATTGAAAGAGCATAAAATAAACATGATTAATAGACAGCAATTTTTCAATTGTCTAATTTCTTATGATAAGCGATAATGCTATAGTCTTTATTAAAGAAAACTGATGATAAGCTTCCATCGTTAAATTTTATATTCCTTCTTTTTTTGGTTTGTTTCGAAGAAGCCAAATAAAAAATATATATTGTATATACTTCATCATAAGTCATAAACAATTGTATCATTTTTCATGAACTTCATTACGCTTCAATGCATCATACTCGAGAATGTATAAATGATATTTTTGTTGCGTTTCTTCTAAATAAATTATTGTCTCTCGAGCATCACATCACATCATCAATTTTCTTCTCCGTCTAAGAGAACTCTTCTATCCTGCTTAGAACACAAGCATTGCATTTTCTTCTTTATAGCATACTATAAATTCATTAATTTCACTTCCCTTTTAAAGCGGCAGCATTTCTTTGCTTATTTTTCTCGAATTTCATCAGTTAGAACTCTTTTCATAATAAATAAATTTGAAACAGATTTTATCTCGCGTGCACACACATTCCCCAAATGAAAACAAAAACAGCAAAAAAAAAGTCATGCATCGGCAATCCTACATGTAGAAAATACAAAAAATTGAGTTTTTTACTGCACCAGTCACACCCGAAATGTACATATGAGCTATTAAGGAATTTCATTTCGACATTTATCTCTTCATATTGCCATAATAAAAATAAAAAGAGAGAAGAATTTTCATGTTAATTAATCAGATCGTTGATGTTTTATGCTGCAATGTCTGTCGCCATGACCCATCAACATAATAAAATTCAACTTAAACGCTTTATTGTTGCATTATTTCAATGATAATTGCAAAATCTCGCGCTCAACTACAGTTAACTCTTGCGAGATTACATATTTAGCACATTTATGAAAAATGAGGCGAATTATGTTAATCGTGTGGTCGCAAAAAAAAGACAACAGCAACAGACAATGACATAACATTCAATTTGAGAATTTATAGTACATCATCGGAGCGCAAATAGTAATAAATTATCATCAATCTCAAGCGAAATGAAACATTATGAATTGTGAGAAGAGAATAAATTCAATTTAAAGAGAGAGGGAAATAGTATGAAAATATATGTAATGATCATTAGTAATGGGATGTATGTATATGCTATACATCATCAACACGCCACTCAAATCGACCCAAACAAACTGCAATTTTAAAAGCGATAATCATAAATTTTCTGAATTGTAATTTAATTATTTATAATTTTATCTACACTTCTTTCAGCACGTGCGATTCTTCTTCATCATTAGTACTAAAACAAACATAGCAATCTTATAGTGGCGGCTAAACTACAAAAAGAGCATCATATGAGAGATTATATGGGAAAAATAGAACTAAGATTTGTTTGTTTACACTCATCAAAGAGATCCTCAAAAATAAAAAAAAGAGATTAATGCATGATGTTCATAAAGCAAATAAAAAAGAAAAAAAAATGTAAAAATAATTTACAGATGTGCAATGCATTAACAATCAGTGTGGTATGCTGGTTACAAAACTAATCCTTGTTACTTTCTACCCTTAAATATGAAATAAGATACTAAGAGTTTTAGTTTTCACATTAGGTACTACTTCAATCAACCCTTTGACAACCCAAACTCAAAACAATTTGATGATGAGTCACTGTAAACCCTAGAAACATTTTTCCATCATTTTTTATGGTTGGTAAAATTGTCTTTGACAGTTAATGAAAGAAGAAAAAAGTGTGTGATTTTCTAACTGCACATTTTAAAAAATTAAACGAAAATTCTTTCTTGACAACGTCACACACTGCCGCGTACATATTAAAATCATCATTTCAAGAACATGAAAATTGAGATACGAGCGAGAAAAATGAAAAATTGTCATCAATCCACTTGTGACACATTTATGAATCGTTGTGTCGTTTTTCTTTCATGTTTTCTCCTCCTTCTTCCTAATGAAACATTGTTTTAATTATTCATTCCATTTAGTATATGTTGTATGCATGTGAAGACATAAGCATAATAATAAGCAAGTTTGATGAAGAAAAAGAAGAAGCAGCAACAGATATGCATGTATTTTGATAGTTTGTTATATTGGTTCTCATGCAACATGTTCAAGAATTTTTGTTGTTTTCAAAAGGATAAGTAAAAAGAGTAATTGAAGTGAGAAATGAGATGGAACACTTGTTGATATGCGCTCATCGTTCGATTGATTAATTGCTTCATTGACATGCTCTGGAATGCTTTTTTTTGTCTTGCTTTCAACAATCATGTTGAAATGAAAAAGAAGAAGAGCTGCAGACAATTATACGCGGAGTGTTATTAGAAGTTTGAAGCAAATGCTTTTTAATTTCAGAAGCTCACAAAAAAATCACGCAAAGTCCATCAATCATTCATCACTCATAACAAGATGATAAATTAATTCAGAGCTCAGTTCTAAATTTTATAAATGAAAGTACTCACCAGCTTCAATCAAAGAAAATAAAATTCTTATTATCTTATTCTCTTCAAATTCTCCATCCTTCGTCGGCATCGACATTCGAATCAGTGTCTGACGGATCTTCACCATACATATCGGCCAATTTGCCTAATTTTGTAGCAAAAATTTTTTAAATTACTTAATAATCAGATAATTGTAAAATTGTTACTTACGAAATCTGGGGCCGAAATTTGACAAATAATTGAATTTGAGATCACCATCGTCAGTGCATGAAGCTAAACTTGAAAGCGAGCCTGTGCTGTTTCCATCACCTTCGTATGCGTAATGCCGCACATCATCAACTGGATATGCGTCATTGTCTTTGTCACAAGCGTCTTTTTTATCTATTAGGAATGCTCCAATATCTGGAACTTCATGTGCTTCTTTCTGTCTCAGATCTTTGTACAATTTGTCTTCATAAATCGGTGGACCACGGAGCACATTTAAATCATAATCTGTGAATGAAACTTAAATGTTATTTCTTCATAATTCAACGAATCATTAAGAACTTACCAGTATCTCTTTCTCCACCACCCTCGTCTTCGTAATTAATAATTGTTTCTCGAATATCGTCCATATCTTTTTCATGCCACTGAAAGATAATCAAATTCATAAAGAAAAATAACTTGGCAAAATTTTAAATTATTAACTTACACCATCATAAGATTTTTTGTGAACCACAACGGCAAGAATTAAAATAAGTAAGAGAACTATGCAAGCGATAAGTGCATAAAGGAAGGTGTTGGCTACACCAAACGTTACAGCAGCAGCCATTGATTTCTCACATCCTGAATCGATATGGTGTGAGAGACTTGGTTGGCCAAGGTTATAAGTAACTTCATTTATTGTGAGGTTTTTAATGCAACCTATGTAACCGCGCATTGTTGGCGCATAAGTCCAATTATAGGCTGATCTTAATACATCGAGATTAACACTCGATCCGCCGAGATGAATTGGAGCATTAACATTTAGGAATTCATTTTTGCCTTGAGGAGCACGCAAACTCATGCAATCACTTAATTTACAGTTGTCAACAGTCATTTCGGCACTTGATTTTGTCAACAAAATATCAATAATGTGAAATCGACCAGTTTCGAGTTTTGTGTAATTATGATGAATTCTCACCGCACCAGTACCGTAGTCGACAATGAGCACTGGATAGCCATCGACAAGTTCAAGTGCTAAGAAGTCTGAAACTGGAAGTCTATCCATATAACTCATTGGACCAGCATACATAACCAAACCGTTTTCATTTTCAGGTTTTAATTCAAGCGAGATTTTCGTTGATTCACATGGATCAATAGGTGGATAAAGTGCCCAACTGTTTCCTGAGAAACCAACGGAGATTTGCTGACAATTTGGACCTTCATAACCTTTTCAAGTTGAGAGAGAATGAGAGAAATATGACATATGTAAACGAAAAAAAAAAAAATAATTCGCAGTCGCTCATCCAGCAATACAGCGACAACGTGCGCAAGATTAATGAATTGAAATAAATCCTCTTACCTTTCGGACATTCGCATGTATTGGCGAAGGCAGTTCCACCATTATAGCAAACAGGTTCGATGTGTTTTGGTTCAAAACAGACACATTCCGGTTTCACGAATGCACTGACGCCAACAAATGATGTGCGATTAGTGTATACGGCCAATGGCACCTCAGACTTTACTAATTCATTCATACATGATGACTCACAAGCGACTTTTTCAATGAGGCATTCATCAATATTTATCATCATGACTTTAGCACCCAAATGCTGTTCGAGACTGTTTTTTTGTTGCAAAATTCGACCATTTAGTTTTTCTGGTTCGTAATAAGGACTTCCGTGAGCTGAAAATCGCACATCCAATACAGATGAATCGCGATCATTCTTAAGCACAGTAAAAACATCAACATTCTCTTTGCTTGTATTAAATAATTCTGAGATGAATGATTGTAGTTTATCTTTGGGACTTATTGGACTTCCATCGTCTACAAACTTTTCAGCTGTTATATCGACGAAACGAATTGAACCGCTTTTGTCAACAGCCTCTTCAGGAATTTCTTTTACCGTTACTTGCACAGTCGCTTCAACTTCATTGCGATTACCATAAGGCATGTTTTCATAGACGTTAAAACGTAAATTATAAGTCCCTTCTCGTGTACCATGTAACATTGTAATCATACCAGTGTTATCATTCAATGAAAATTGTTCATGTGGCTCAGATTTGTACCAGTAGAAAGTTTTATCTGGCAAATCCCAGTCATCGGGATCGTCGACATATACTCGACCAATTTCAGTGTCTGGAGCTTCTCCTTTATAATTGTAAATGAAAATTGAACTTGAACCTTCTTTCATATCGTTATCGTTTACGTCACCGATAATCAAATGCAAATAGCTAACATTAGACATTCTTGGCTCGCCACCATCACTAATTTTAATTGGAATGAAATATTCCTTTTGTGCTTCACGATCAAAGGACGTCAATGAAACGAGTTGATCGTTGTTCTCAATAGCAAACTTATTTTTGATGTCATTACTAGCATGCTCCCATAATTCGTAATGATACTGGAATCCGTTTGTTTCTTTTTCATCATAATCGTCGGCAATGAGCGTAGTAATTATACCTGGTTCGTGATTTTCAGGCCATATGATTGGCATGTTCATACTCAAAAATGGTGCATTGTCATTGATATCGTTTAGAATAATTGTCACAAATTTTGTTTGTGAAATACCTTGACCATCCTCATCAGTTGCAGTGATTAAAATTTGCCATTCTTTATGTCCATTTGGCTTATCTCGGTCGAGCGGTTTGATATTACGCAAACAACCAGTATCGTCAATTGTTAATAAATCTCTCTGTTCTTTCTTTGACACTTCATACTTAATATGTTGATCCAAATTGCGATCTTTGATATCAGGATCATAAGCAGTCATAATTACAATACAATCGTGATGAATCGACTCTTCATCGATTTTTGATTTGTAATCTGTATCCTCAAAGACTGGAGGGCAATCATTGACATTTGCGACAGTAATTTTTACTATTGCAAAATCACTGTAAACACCGTCGAAGGCTTTAATTTTCAATGAGTATTCGGTGAGTTTTTCATAATCAAGTTTATTGTTGATTGTAATACGACCAGTCTTATCAATTTTAAAGGCGTCATTTACATTTCCACTTTCAATAGAATATTCAATGTTTGATGCCGTATCTCGATCAATGGCTTGCACTTCAATTACCAATGAGTTGAGATTTGAATCTTCAGGCACCCGATCAGCTAAATATTCATCTTGTTTGAATTGAGGTGGATGGTCATTTTTATCAGCAATTTCAATTCTAAAAACTTGTGAGGCTGAATTGTGTTTGCCGGTTGTAAAAAGAGCAGAAGGAGCTCCATCCGTGGCAATAATTTTGACGTTATAAAATTCTTTCTCTTCACGATCAAAGCTAATGAGAGCTGTGACAACACCAGAAACTGGATCGATTGAAAAAAATTCTGTGTTGTCATCAAGTTCAAATGTTACAGTGTTGAATGGTGGTGTGGCGTCATTATCAATCGCTCTTACAAGCATAACTTGTGTTCCTGGTGGTTCATTCTCGAGAATAGTGCCAGTATCAACTTCAACAAAAGAAGGAATGTTGTCATTAACGTCTTCAACTTTAATTTTGATGATATGTTCGCTCATAATATTATGTGAATTCTTGACAATTACTGTTAATAAGTAGTCTGTTGTTACTTCATAGTCAAGAGATTTTCCAAGATAAATTGCAGCATCATTGCCATTTTGATTCAGTACAAAAGTCTTTTTGGAATTTGTTTGCTCTGTGCGACCTGTAAGAAGCTCAAAAATGAGATCTGGCTTTTCTGGCACATTAGATTTGGCAGATAATGTCACAAGTTTACGATCAAATTGATTGAAATTTTCTTTTAAAATTATTGGATCATTTGGTGGATCAACAAATGTTGGTGCTTTTTTACTGGATTCAATAACTTCAATTTTAACTTCAGTTTCAGCTTGTTGACTCTCATCAGGATGAATATTGTAAGCTTGTACATTGATTGTATAAAATTGTCCTGGTTTTTTATCAATTGGTCGTGCGAGTGTTAAAACACCAGTTACCGGATCCAAATTAAAGTACTTATGATGCGGCTTGTTTTCAAGCAATTTGTACTTTACGATTGAAAAATCCCCATCGTCGAGATCAGTAGCAGAAATTCTCATAACTTGATCTTTGACTTGTTTGTCTTCTGGCAATGGTTCACTGTATTTACTTTTATCAAAAACTGGCGGATTGTCATTTATATCCTCAATTGTTACTTTAAATGTGCACAAATCTTCGAGAGCTGGTCGACCATTATCAGTTACGCGGACTGTTAAATAAACTTCTTTTTCACGAGCCGGCTCGTCACGATCGAAAATATGATTTGTTGTTACAATGCCACTTTGTGGATCAATTTTGAATTTTGGCCTTTCATTATTTGGCGTGATGAAGCCAAAATCAATACGATCTTGTTTATCCGGATCATACGCATCAATTCGAACGACGTAAGTGCCATGTGGCTGCTCCTCTTTAATCACTGGAGCATAAGTATTGCAATCGCGGATAATTGGCTTTCGGTTGTCAACACTACTGCTTTCAGTAAAATCGGCATCACTTAAACTTAGGCACAATGTTATTAAAATTATTGATATGAACTTCATATTTGTTGTTCCCATTTTTGTGTGTTGTTTTCAATTAATAATACACTGGCGTATGCATATATAGAGAGAGAGACTTGCCTCTATCTATCTTTTTATGTATATATACACTTTAAATTATTTTCTTTCTTATACTTAATCAAATATAAAAAAAATATTTTCTCAATTAATCATCTCATCTATGTGGTTTCATTGATGCAAAAGGCACACACAATCTCACTGAATATTCACAAGCAGCTCTCTTTTGTTAATTTAATTAAATTTCATTTCAAATATTTTTGTACTCTTTTCACTTCATTCAATATGAATCACACAAAATTCTGGTTTTTTTCTCTCTTTTAAATTGCCTCCTCTTTTTCTACTCACTCTTTCACTTTAACTTCTTTCTTCTTGCTCGCTTAAGATGATCATCATCAACAACGTCTTCTCTACTTTTTTTTCTCTTCTTACACTTCTTTCTTATACACTCACTTCTTTCCTTATTCTACCTATTGCTTGTGTTGTTGTGTCATATTTATTCTCTCTTATGTTTTACCTGTACCTATGTATTTGTCGGTCGGTCGGAATATAGGTATAATTTTTTATAGTATTCAATGTGAAACAGGTAAGAAAAAACAAGCACTTACAGTTGTATTTGTAAAATTGGGTGTAATTTCAATTTTTATATGCTAAGTTTTTGCAAATTAATCAAATATTTTTGTCGTCAATTCTTATCAAAGCACTATCTAATGCGGTTATATTTTTCAAAAAATTATATTGCGCGAAAATGCCGGAAATTCTATTTTTTTAAATGTAATTATACTCTGCGACGTTTACTTTCCGACAGTCGACTCGTTACTGAGAATAAAATAGAAAATAAAAAAAGTAAATTTTTTTTTCAATGTTTTCTTATTTCCAGTGGAACATTGAAACTTCATGTTTTTATGAGCGTTTCATTATTGTTTCAATGTTTTCAGCTTGTTTCCTTGTTTTATTGTTATTTTTTAAACTCCAGTTGTAAATATAAGTTTGATAAGAAAATTTCAACAAACTAATCATCAGACTGAAATTTGTGTAGTTCAAAAGAAAATAAACTTATCTGTCATTGACGATATTAAAATTTCATTTGAATGATATGAAAATTGAATGACAATTTTGAATATTAATAAAATAAACTTTTATTATTTAATAAAATAAATTGTTTAAAAAATTATCATTAATTTGACTTTTTTGTATCATTTGATGTGATACATCATAAAATTTTAACGCATATAAAAATTTTAATGAAATTTAATCATTTAAAAATTAATTTCCGTTAATTTAAAAAATTAAAATGTGTTGAGCATTTCTGTTGCTCAAATAAATAAAGTGGTGAAATGGTGAAAAATTGTGAGCAATAACAACTAAAATCATTGAGCAATTGAGAAAGAAGTTTTTGGTTCGAGTAAGAAATAAGAAATTTATCAAAAATTAAAAAAATGTCAAATTTGGAAGAACCCGAGATTTCAGACAATGAAAAGATACGTATAGTAAGCGACTTCCTTCTACACGCACCACCAGGTAAGTAGAAATGGCTTATTTTTACCATATGATCGTAAAATTAAACAAAAATTTCATTTTGTAGGTGAATTCAATGAAGTATTCAACGATGTGAGAGTTTTGTTAAAAAATGACAATTTATTGAAAGAAAAGGCAGGTCCTGCATTTGCACAATATAACAAGGATCAATTAACACCAGTTCGCATAGACAGCACAGATTCATATGCATTAATTACAGAATATAATGATTTGGGTGAGTAAAAATGAATGTGTCATCAAAAATTTGCTTTGTTGTTGTGTGTTATGCGGGATAAGTTCCGATTTTTTCTCCTCTCTCGCACTGTCAAATTCATGAATTTCAACGCTTTATTCTACATTCAAAAAGAGCATAATTTAGCTAGAGCTAAATGCTATGATATAAACTTATAAATTTACTTAAGGAATGGGGCGTTGACAAAAAAATGATATTGATGATGAGTGGGTATGAGTCATTGAATTATAGATATCAAAATATTTTTCTCCTCATTTCTTTGCTGTATATTTGCAATGAAACATTATTTTTCAATCATACTAGCTGATAAAGTTTATTGATAAAGAATTGGTCTCATGCTCATATCTATATTTATTTTATTTATTTGTAGGTGCTGGAAGATTTTATGATCCACGCACAAAACAATCGTTCAGGTATGATCATTTAAGAAAAGAAGCGTCTGATTTTCAAAACTTCGAGCCAGATCCAATTGCTGAGCCTTGGCGAGCAGCTCTTGATGTAGAAGCAATTCAATATACTGGTAATCACTATCGTCATGGTATGTGTTCAGTTTTTGGTCGTAATGATCCATCAACAAATCAAATTACACTGTCTCTGTGTATCGAGGACCATCAATTTCAACCTCAAAACTTTTGGAATGGTAGATGGCGTTCACAGTGGAACTTTACTTTCTCTAATTCTGGAAGTGGTGCCGCTGAGATTAAAGGTGTACTCAAAGTTCAAGTAATTACTTTTTTTTAAATATTAATTTCAATCAAATTAGTTCTCATTTATTGTTTGTTTTTTAGGTTCATTACTACGAAGATGGTAATGTTCAATTAGTATCATCGAAAGAATGTCGTGAATCCGTTATTGTTACAAATGAGATTCAAACGGCAAAAGAAATCATAAAAGTAGTCGAAGATAGTGAGCAAGACTATCAAATGGCGATATCAGAAAATTATCAAACGATGTCGGACACAACATTCAAAGCTCTTCGTCGCCAATTGCCTGTGACACGCACGAAAATTGATTGGGCCAAAATTGTATCTTATTCTATTGGTAAGGAGCTAAAAACGCAATAATAATGAATTCCATATGTGCTCATTGTCATATGTTTACTGTATGTTTATTATTATTATTCCTCAATTATTTTTATGATTCTAATACTTTTCGAACTATTCTTTTTCGAATTCTCTTTTTGTTAAAAAAAAGTTTTATCGAAGAAGATTTTTTTAATTATTACATACATGTATCTAATCTAATTATAGTAATTGTATTATCAATCTGAGAAATTTTATTCTCTATAATATTATTCACAAATTTTATACAAGAAAAAAGTTACATTGCCTTTTTAAAGAATATTTCTTATACAAAAATACTTTTTTCATATTCTTTGTGTCAATTCTAGATCAAATGATATCTCTATTACAATTAAATTCACGTTTAATTTTTTTATTATTATGAGCTAAAAATCTTTTCTTGACATGAGCCTTTTTAATTCCTAAAAAAATCAACCAAAATTTCTCCTTATGCTCCTCATTCTCATTTAATTTTGATATGCTAAAAAATCATTAAATTGATGCAAATCTGTGAGCATTTGAGCATACTCCGCAATTTGCATAAAATAATTCATTAAAATGAAAAGAAAATTAGATAAAAAATAAAATTGAAGAGCAAAAGTTGAAAATTAAAGTATTAAAAGAAGCTCTTCTTTTACCAACACCTCAATTTCAACATCATAACGAATAAAGAATCAAAATAAATGAAATCGTTTTTTAAATGATAAATAAGAACTTACATTATTATAAATAAAGAAAATCTTTGCAAAGACATTAATCACAAAAATAAAATAAAATGAATTGTTAGATAACAAACGAATTATATACTTGATAATTTTCTTAAAATTTCTTTTTACAGTTTCGTTGATGAGCATTAAATTTGCAACATATTAAAGTATACCACCATGGTAATATTTCAATTCATTTTCCATAACTACCTTGTTTGAAAGCTATTAAAGAGAGGCATCCCATAAAAGTGTCTTAAATCAATTCATTCCATTTATGACCATTCTGATATTTTAATTATTTATTTGTTATTCTCTCGTTTTACTCGTTTATGAAGATGAGTATATTATATTTTTTTCGCTTTAAAAAATGCCAAGTTAATGCACACTATAATAACCTTATTGCGTGACTTTTCCTTAAAAAAATGAGTAAGCGCGAGTGAGATAAAGAAGGTAAAAGGTTTTCGAGCGTGCAAAAAGTTGTTAATGCTCATGTTATATCAATGCTGCTCTTTCACTCTATCTTTCTTCGACTATATCTTTAAAATGCAATCTTCGACAGAGAAAAAATGCATTTACATGAATTATCACTCTATTGTATACTTTTGTATTGTATATTCAAAATAAATCATTCAGTTCTCGTTTAAATAAAGACATCACAATAACGCTTGAATTAACTTTTCACATGTTACAGTCACAAAAATCGCAACTGTTTCCATTATATTCTGCATTCTCTCTCTCTCTCTCTTTTACTCAGTGATTTGCGAGGCAACCTTTATTTTTCAAGTTCATACATGTTTCACATGTCATCATCATGAAAATGGGAAAATAATAAAAAAGTAAAAACAGCAGCAATAAGATAGAAAGAGAAAGAAAGTGCGCGGCTTATTGTTTTAAAATTGCTGTTGCATTCATATTGAATATAGAGATGCATCTTTCGATCTTCAAATGAAATAAATCGTTATTATATGGCATTTTATACTCAATTCAATCATCATTTACAGACTATGAAAATGCACATTAATCTCCAATTGAATTACGATTTTTGTGTGAGTTACGATTTTTTTTTTCATGCGCCGCACCGATAAAGCAAAGCAGACAATTCATATCTTAGAGTGGTAAAAGAGAGACGACTGACTTTATTTGAAGATTAAATGAATGCTTTCTTAATATATGTAAACTAAAGATGAAAATGATGAGACTAATTTAGTGTTTATCATTAGCGTATTTAAAAAAAGCGAGAGCAGTATATACGGTCAAACGTGTTCCATAAAAAGCCACTTCAGAAGTGTTAAAAATTGAATTTATTTTTTTACCTTTATTTTTCTCTCATTCTTTCATTTCGCTCTTGAAGATGAAGATATCATCACCAAACTCTAATATTGAACTCCAATTCCAATTTACGCGGCAAAGTGTTCTTTCATCGGCATATCAGGTAAGTATAAAATTCAAAGACATTTCAAATCGCCTCTCATTTAAATTCCTGCTCAAGAACTGATAATCACATTTGAATAATTTTATTTATTTTTGAATAAACTTTTATTTCTTTTAAAAGGATTTCGTTGCGTGAAAAAAATCTCTTTTTGGAAAGAATGACCGTTTTAATATACTCATGACCACAAAACATCATTAAAACCATAATGGAGTAAGTTTCTTTTTAGTAAATATGCTGCATATGTTATGATAAAAAAAAATTTCAGTCCGGCATTATTTTGGTCAAAAACTTCCTAGATGTCATGATATAGATATAAAGAAATTGTTTCAAAGAGTAAATGAAGTTAGCACCAAAATTTTCTGAATTATTCCCAATTCTTATTCGGTGCATGCCGATTAATAAGATTATTAGCACACTTGTCAACAACAAGTGTTAAGCAAAAATATTTGAAATATATCGCCAAACATACTGGTCTGTTACGTCAAAAAAGCGCTATAATCTCCGACTAGCAGAGCGTCGAGATTGATCTACTTGTTTTAATTTCGTTGTCAAATTAAGAAATAAAAAAAGGGAGAAGGGAATTTTCTGCGCGATATGTTTTTATTAAAAGATCACAACTAAAAAATATCACTTTTATATATTATTCTCTATTGGATTCAATTCATAAAATCAATAATTCAACATCAAATTGAAACAGACATGCAAAATCAAATTTCAAAAGGTGGATTTCATCTGCAAAATTTTAATTTTTATAAAGAGCTAAGCGAGAGAATAAGGTTATTATATTTGTCAATTAAACAAGCGCAAGATAAGATCAATAATCGTTCACGGAATGTTAATTAAATCGTGTAAATATTTTCATTAGTCTCGGCAATATTTTAATGCAAAATGATGCGGTGCAAACGAGAATGATACATTAAGAGAGGAAAGAGAAGATTTAAAAATTATCATTTTAATTATAAGAATTAAAAAAGAGCAGCATTTTAATATTCGCTCAGTTTATGGCAAATACCTTGCTTCCTCAATGTGAGTTCTCTACATACAAAGTTGCAGTACATTTAAGAGCATTCAAAAATTATGGGTTTTAAGAGTCCGACTATAATTTTTTCTTGTGTATATGAAAGAGAGAGAGAAAATAAATTTCTTTTTAAAGAGAAAACAAATAAAAATCACGAGTTTTATTCGACCTCAGACAAATTTATGTGCAATTTATGGACAAATGTTTTTATGATGGTGCTCAAATCATTTATATTTAAATTGCCCAAAGTCGTTCTTCTGTTCGCGTCTATATAAACGATGAATAGAGATGGTAAAAAGTAATTGAAAAATATTAATTTATCGCCTCATAAATGTTCAATGCGAAACTCTCTTCCATTTTTTCTTCAACTTCTCTGTCTAAAAATGTTTCTGATATCATGACTGTTGTTCCTGGGCGAATGCCTTGACAAAAAGCTACTCACACACTTCATAGACTTTGACTGTTTGCCAACAAAAGATCTGTTTTATCATTTCTTTGTATTATGACTGAAAGGATCACCAATAAAAAATAACTGAGCAGCTTGCTTGTCAATATAATTTTTTTATCGACACTTGTGCAAATTGAAACTTCAATAAATGAGAAGATTAAAAAATTGTTAAATGAGAACATTGAACATTTCAAAATTGTTGTTCTCAAGTAACTAAATAGCTATGAGAAAGTTTTTAATGTACATATTTAACAGTTGGCGGTTCATGTAAATTTACTAATATATGTATTATTAAACAAATAAACATAAGATAATACAAATGAAAGCCAACACAAACACTAAATATTGCTTACTAAAGAGAAGAAAAATGTTTATTGCTTTAAAGCTTTACATCTACATATAACTTAAGCATTAACTTTTTTCTATGGTGGTATTAGCTAGAGCAAGACAGATATTGATGCGAAATTGTTTGCTCATTTAAAAAATATTTTATACTGTTTGAAAAATAAAACAATGGCAAGTGGCGATTCAGTAAAATAAAATGAACACTATAGATGAAAACCGATTGAATTAAAAAATGATGATTGGCAAAAAACAAATTTATAAAATATGTAAGAAAAATACTTGAATGATTAATAATTTTGTAATGAAAGATTTTGCCTCATATATATTTGATATTGAAAGCTTCAAATTTTGTAATCTTGATCCTAACTAAATTTTGTTCTGAATTGTTTGATCATGAGATTGCAGAATTTTTCTTTACAAGAACATCCAGTCCATAAGTTGCTTTTATCATATTATGCCCTTTAAAATAAATAACAGCTAACAGTTTAGCTATTTTGATAGAATTTGATGCTTTTTATTTTGTTGTCGTTCTATAATTATATTTTACTTATTTTATTGACTTTTTCATTTTAAATTTTTTTCTTCTCTACGAAACATTTCACCTAAATTCACACAGCAAGATGAAAGGAAATGACTAATCATATGATCTAAATTCTATACGTTTTAGGTCGATTTCTATTTCTATTGATGATTGTGGAGATGATAATTCAAGTGTGAATTTATTTTTTTACCACTTTTTAATTAAAAAAGAGTGTTGGGTTTAGTTTGGACATCATGCTGTTGTAATGTTGTAATCTCAAGAAATATAAGAATTTTTCTTGTTTAAAAGAAAAGAATATTTTTTCGATTTTAACCACATGAGGAGGTAATATAAGTAACTACTGTAAGGCAGTCACGAACTACGAGCGAAAGTGGATGATGATGATGCTGAATTGTGCCATAAAGTGCTTTAATTGACGTTATAATATTTTAATTCGATTAGTCAATGTTTATGAAAATTTAAATTCACCTTTACGCCGCCCCGTTGAGAATTAAATTAGGTTTTTGATTTAATCAAGTGTGTAAATAACTTTTCTGCTCTGCTCTCATACAATCAAACCTTTTATTCTATCTTGCACCCAAAACGCTTCCCAATAATGTCAAATCATTAATTAAAAAACAACTTCTACAGTCAGACGGCTAACAAAGCAATTAAGAAATTAAAATGTTCTTTATCCGAATGAAGGAGAGAAAAGTTTGTCGTTATTGAGACACTATTAAAAAGACACCTCCGTTCTTATCTTACATTCTGTCCGAAATACTTTTATTTTTGGTCTTTATCCAAGGACGCGGCAATTATGTTGTTGTTGTCATCCCAAGTGCTTCATTGACAGAAAGAGCAAGAAACAAGCGACCCAAAAAATTACCTAAGTGAGAAAGAATAAGAAAAATCGTGTGGCAATAAATTTAAAACATCTCTTAAGCTTGCTCCGACAGAAATTGTTTCAAATATAGACGAACATGGAAACAAGGAAAAATAAAGGAAACGATCATCAGGCCCGAAAAAGAAAAGAGTGAGAAACTTAATGAAGTGATAAAGAAAATAAATTCACTTTGTCACTGTCTTTATAACTGTCGACACAGAATCACAATAAGAAGAAGTAAAAGAGAAGCAACATGACATAGAAGAAGATATGTAACATTTATTTATTCTTTTTTGGGATCCATACAGAAGAAGAATAGCATGGACAGAGAGAAGAAAAAGATAAATTGAAAGATCACATTCCTTAAGATTATGTCATCGACCGTCGTTATGTGATGCGCTTTTATGGTTCATTTATAGCTTTTCTGTGAGTGTTGAATAAGAAATTTACACAAATCGTGATTTATTTGATGAAATTTATCATTTAACAACATAAAACCGATTGATTTTGATCTCACTACTATGACAATTCAGTGGTAATGAATCACAATGCTTAATCTTCAGAATTTTGTTTGTTGGAAATTACTTCAAAATATTTCAATCAGTTTATTTACGATACTTTGTTAAAGTTACTAATTACATGCTATAATATACTGGCACTATTGAGGTGGTCAAAGTGTAATAAATATCAAAATCGAACACAATCTGAAAAATAAAGAGTGAACTGTTAAGAATAAATTTATTCAATAAACTTCGTTTTGTGGAAGTCGAGCACCAATTTATGTTATTCATATATGAATGAAATGGCAACTGAAAGCGCCAGCGGACACACAACAGTGAATTGCGATCGATTAGCAAGCGCTGCAACAATTTTTATTGAATTTTCAATGAACATTTGCTGTTTTCATATGCTCGCTCGCTTATCAAATGGAAAATATCTTAGCGTTGAAATAATAATTGTGTGGCTGCTGTGAAATGATTTACAGTTCAGAAATTCAGTGTAGTCGATCGAATCAATTTATCAATTTGAGAGCGAAAAATTGAAGTTGAGCAGACACAAAAGTGTCTGACTCGATCAAATATCTTCTCACATCTCGCCTTCCTGCATCATCGTCAATGCATTTCTCGCCATTTACAATAATTCACATTTATCGACAAGTTACTGAAATTCCATCAAAAGAGAGACACTTTCATTATCATAACACGATTTCATCAATCTACAACATCCAACATCCATGAGATGATGGAACAAAAAGAGAGAGAGAGAATCGATAATAAATTATAATTGTTAATTGAACATGACAACATTGAAGTAGAA
>JACWBX010002670.1:0-27403 GCA_014622435.1 Polypedilum pembai | reverse complement strand
CAATTTTCTAGAAATTTAATTACAAACAAATTTCTTTCAGCTATTTATTTTTATTGTTTTAACAGAATGAAAGAAAATTTAGTAAAAGGTAAAAAAAAAATTTGTTTTCATTAGTGAAAATGTAATTAACTTTTTAATTAGTTGAAATATGAGTCGAACATCAAAGAAAATGTTTGTGAAGCTTGAGAAGCATTCAATTGTAAAAATTTATGCACGTGTTCGTGTTTTGCATTTAATAAGTTATTGAATTTTGGTATTTTGATAAGTTTTGATAAAACCTTTAATTAATTATTAATGATTTAAATCTATCTTCTATGTATTTATTGTAAAATTTAATCTTGTCAAATTTAAAAAATTTTCAAAGTGATATGTTTTTATGATTTAGAACAGTAAATAATAAGCAATTGTCGCTTTTCCTTGAACTCAAAAATCAAGTAAAATTCAAGTTTCAATAAATTTTCGCTAATTTCCAAAAAGAAAAATTTTTGATGGACAAAAAGAAAAAATATTTTTGATCAGATGTGCGTGAAATTAAATTTTGATTCTTAAGTGTGTCGCGGATCAAAAAAGTTTGGCCACTATTGATTTATAATAATTTTCATGACGAAATCAAATGCAAAAATCTTTGTAAAAGATTAGAAGGAACAATTTAATTATCACATTCAAGTTTCAGTTCGCCGTCCATATATGAATTTTTTTAGACGGCGAATTTTAAATACAAAGTTTTTGCTAAAATCTGCTGTTGAGGATTTAAACATGACTGTGAAATAATATATCAAATTTAATTTGAATTCATGAAAGCTTAACAAAGGTTCTAAAATAAATTCTTTAAAAATTGTTCTACAAGATTCAAAGATAGCAATTTTTAATATCTTTTTAAATTATTTTGATAGCAAATAAACGTTTTTAAATTAGACCATAAAAATTAGTTTTAATTATTTTTGTGTACTTACCATTTCATCATCTTTATAACAATCAATTATTCCAATTAAGAGAGCAAAAATCAACAAATAAAATTTCTTCTTATTATTGAACATTTCTTTTAATGCTGAAAATATAAATTTTTATTTAATTAATTCTTTAAGCATGTAAAATGTAATTTGTTTTTAGTCATTAATTAAAATTATAAATTAAGCAATAACTAAGTCAATTAACTCAAATAAATAAAAGAAGAAATTTCCATCAATATTAATTTGATTGAATCTGATTAATTTCCCATAGCTCTGTTTCTTACAATTGCAACGAAAATCTAATTTCAATTCAAAATAATCCCATGACATTATCATCATCAACTGTCAAATTAGTCGCACATGAGAAAGCAATTTTGTTGTCATTTATACATTAAATAAGTCACTTGCAAAGCTCTTAATTCGACAATTATTCTCTAAAGATTTCATGAATGAGAAGGGTTGACAATGTATTGATTGTGATCGATGATCATATGGACAGTGCTATGCTCTATTTAAGAAGTCAGCCACAGAGAAATTAGGTTAAAAAGCATCACATTCTCTATTTAGAGCATTCAATGGTCGAGTATGAAAGAGAAAAAGTGAAGTTTAAACAGTCAGTACAATATTTGCGCTGCCATTAAGCTCTCTCACACTTAAGATTTTGGCAAAGCAATAAATTGGGTGCTTCAAAAAACTTTCTCAATTGCAATTTTACATTTTATTGCTCAAACAATAACAATAAAATTTAAAATATGCCGAAGATATTTTTAATTTATGCATATTGGTTGTCAGCGGTAGCGACCAATCTTAAAACAGTCACAATCAATAAATACACTGTTGCTATTTGCATATCGATGACTCGATTACATATATTGAATTCGTGCATTGCACTGGGTGAGTGAGAGCAAATCGAAACTTTCTTTTTAACTTTCAATGTTCTTTTTGCAAATACAATATGTGCTAAATCCTTTTACAAATCCTTACACATGCTCTTATTTTATTGTGATAAATGACTTCATATAACGAAATTTTGTGTTTGTTTCTCTAACACATAATAAAATTACCTTCTAACGTACAAAGTTAGACACAAACTCACTAAATTAGATCTCAACAATGCACTGTCTTCAACAAACCATAAAATTACTAATCAGACAACAACGAGAATGTCACTTTGTTTTTTTAATTAATTTTCTACGTCTGCTGATGTTGACCGTGCGCCTATTTTATGTAAACTGTCTTGCAGAGCTGAAAGAAAGTGATTTTGTGTGCTGACTCTTAAGTAAGCCACCGAGTAATTTTCATATTTTCGTTTTCATTGCTCTCATATAAAAGTCTCTTTTTTTCGATTTCTTGGAGGCAAATGACTGTTGATTACACTGAAAGAAAAAAGTTAAAAGTTCGTAAATTTAACGGTTTAATAGTTTTAAATTTTGAAAATATCGTTATTTTTAAAATTTTTGTCAATTTTTGAATAAAAACGATAAGATTTAAAAATTTTCAAAATTCGTTATTATTTCATTAATTTAAATTGTTGTTATTTTTAAATAAATTTGAATTTGAATTTTCAGTTAAAAAATATTTTCTATGCGTGTGTAAATAAAATGAATTCAATAGTAAGTTATCAAGTAGAGTGAGAGAAAAAAGAAATGTTTGTATTTTCAAGCGAATTTAGAGAGACAGAAAAAGTGTGTCACCAAGCGTCAAGCGCCGGTTTTACAGTTTATTTTACGAGTGCTTGCTCACATATACAAGCATTAATATTTATTAAAATTGAGATATACTGAGACAAGATGAGCAAGAGTAAGAAAATTATGAGAGTAAAAGAGCGAGGACAGAAATAAGTGTGTGTGTGTGTATGCTTGTGACTAAGTTTATATGAACACAATTTTTTTATTGCTGTTATGTATTTGAGAAATCTCATTTAGGACGAAATAAAGTGAGATAATGAAATTTCACTTGAATAGAAGTGTAAAAAGAGACAAGATGAGGGGCATAATGAAGAGTGCGGCATTCACACACGAACGGATGCAGAAGGATTAAGAATCTTTTTCTTTCCACATGAGAGAGGGCTTAATAGCGAAGGATGATGAGCCTTAAACAGAGCTGATGAGATTTTGATTAATTCAATTTCTTCAAGAGATGTCGAGCGGAATTTATAGCAGAATTTAATGAAAGAGAAAATTTGTTAAAGTTTTTCATCCTTCATTAAAATTTAAATCATGTTTCGTCTGTAACAAATGTTTCTTTTCTCATCAAAATTTACCCTCGCACTGTCATTTCCTAAATATCAATTTTCAAAATTCATATTTCAATGTCAATTTTTCTGTTTTCTTTTCCATTTTCATTCTCGTTTAATCAAACAACAAACATGTCATAGACAATTTTTGCGTGATTGGAAAAAGATGAACACGAACAACAACAATAATACAAGATATTTCTTCTCTATATAAGTGTATTTAGAAGATATCAGTCTGATTATTGTTGTTTACTCATATTCAACTCTATCAAATTCTCTTTTATTGCAATGACAATTTGTATGAGCTTCAATAGATTATGTGATAGGAATTTGAGCTGAAAAGTCAAGAGATTTAATGGAATATAAATAAAAGATTAAATTTTGATTTTTCTAAGAAATAATAGAATAAAATTCAATAGCCAACTTTAGATATCTTTTCAAATATTTTAACATTGATTAATTATGAAATTCAATAAAAATGTTTAAATTTTTGATTTGAATTGTACGTTAGAATTTTTAAAAGACTAAAATAAGATTAAATTTTACTGTTCATCACGTTTCAATCAATTTTCCGTAACGCAGTAAAAGTTTCATAGAGCAGATGGAACTCTGATAAGATCAAATGAGATTCATGGGCATTCTACGCTTCATAGTAGACCAGTAGAACCTCATCATGAAATTTTTTATTTGACATTTAAGATTATTTCACAAAAAAGGTAGTGCAAGTTGAAAATTAAAAATTCATGGCACTTTTTCTTCCTATCAAATGCTCTTCATTTTACCCGCACACTCTTTAGCAATAACGCACATTTTCATGTTTATGTAACTGACCTCGACACTGACAATTGGAAATCATCATACGATATTCATACATAATATTCACAACAATGACAACCAGCAGTGAACGAGCAAATATGAGAGAAAGAGAGAAAAGAGAGTGAAAAATGTGATGATTTGTGAGTAAGCTTCTCGTGTTGGGTTTACACATCACATAAATTGCAGTTGAGCAAATTACGAAATCTAATATGAAACATTTTTCTTTAATAAAGAAAGTCACAAAAAAGTAAACAAGATGAAGACAGTTACAGTTAAAATAATATTAAGAAGACGTGAAAATTAGTCTTATCGTGACAAGAATTGAAATATGAAGCTTATCAAAATGTTAATGATGACAGGTGATATAATGATCTAAGCTTCATCATTATCACATTCATAATTAAGTTGTAATACGATTCTATACTATGTCACTCCCGCATTTACCTTCGTTGACAACGACAAAATCTAGTTGCAACTCCGAAAAAAAAAATTTTCGTATAGTTTGATAAGACAAATGCTCTTTTTTATGCCGAAGCGACAACTCATTATTAGTTCCTCTTGACCCACTTTTTATTCGCTGCTTTGTTCATCTGTATTTGTAATTCACTGTCATTACTATGACAGTGGTAATTAAAGGACAACATGGTATAATGAGATGTTTCATGCTTTTGTTACCTTGTTGATAAAACTGATTCTTGAGTATTTAATGGGAACAAGTTCGAGCTTATGTCATTCAAAATCTATGAAATGAAACTTCAAAGTGCATGATTAAAAGGTCTTTTAAGAACTACAATGCGTGCTTTTCAATGTTAAATCATATCACAAGCCAATGGATTTTTTGGATCAAAATACACAAGATTTTATTAAATGCATGAAATGCTAAAGGATCAAAATCTAAATTTAATGATGAAAATCCAACCTCTTACCTTTTCGTAAATCACACACAGTATACTCATAAATCTCGTTCAATTTCAATAATTTTTTTCTGTTGAAACCTTTACGAATTTGGTCTGATTCACATTAAAGTTGTTGAGTTATTTCCTGTTAAGCAAACAAGCAAAATAAAGAGAGAGTAAAATTTTTTTCTTATTTAATATCAATATTATGGCAGACAGAGCGATTTTGTGATTATGATTCATGTAAGCTTTTTTTTGTATGTATTTAAGACAAAAAAAATTTATTGAATTTCACAAATCTTCTTCATAATCTTTTTTTTTTATTGAGATTTACAAAGCATTCACTTGTTGCTTATTTGTTCATTCTTTCTTCTACTTATTCTTTTTTATAAAGTCGCAAACTTTATCTTCCTCAACATTAAATCTGAAACATAAAAGAAAATAAAATAATTCAGTGCCCTTTACTGCTGTTCATTTTTCACTCTTGTATCATAAATTTAAGAATGAGCAGTTGAAAGTTCAGTATAAACAGAAGACTTAATTTTTTAACTGAGTAGTTATGAGACCCAATCTCGCTAAGACTAAAAATTTTCAAAATTGTCACTTAGTATATTTAAGATTATTAGTCATTTTAGTTATCAAATCAAATACGAGAACATTCATATAGTACTCGCAATAATTCAAAAATTCAAAACTGTTTTTAGTGTAGTTGCGACTAACTAAAAATTAGGGTTCGACATTATGCAGAATTATGCGCATAATTTTCTTCTTCTTCTTGATTTTTCAATATAAAAATGAATTTCATGGACTGAAATTTTGTTTAATTTTAGTTTGTCGAAAACAATTTCGAAATCAGAATAATTCTATAGATTTTGGGGCTGTTTAAATTTGGTCTTTTTATACTTCTCTTCTTCTTTTTTATTAGCTTAAATATCATCCTTCAGTCTCTTTGAAAAAATAATTGTAAAATTTCCATGCTAAAGTTTTCGAATAACAATTTCCAAACTCTGCTTTTGAGATCACTTTTATCAACTATAGCAACAAATTTTATGTTTAAAATTTATTACACATGTGTACCGGCAATAAAATCGCATCTAATTTGTTGGTTTTTCCTTTGCGGTGATAGAGCAAAAAGTTTTTTTTTTTGATTATATGGCTTTTCGTCTCTCTTGTGGTAAGATGAAGCGTGCTTTTTATAAATAGCATCAGTAGACAAAGTTTGTTGTGGAGAGAAAAGTTTTGAATTGACATGGTTGTGCTCTGAATATGCAATTAAGTCACATCGACATCACTCGCACGCACACGTGAGCAGCTCACAACCTTGATCAACCTTGACCCTCATTAGTCATTGTCTTTTATTCCTTTTACTGTCGCTTCCTCAAGTAATTGTTTTTCTTAAACAATGATGAATGACTTTCGATTGTTGCAGTTTTAGGAAGTTTTTCATTTCGCAGGTCACAGCTCCTTCAATTGACATGCATTCTATCGATACTGTTGAGGTTAATGAATGCAAAACTTACATAAAAAAATGTTGGCTTTCATCGAACTCAATAACTTAATGCAAAAATGAACGATAAGATGGTGCTGGTGAACTTTGTAAGTGAATGATAAATAGGTAAACAGTCACAGGGCAATATAATTCAATTTTCGAGTGAGAGTGATGCATTGTAAATACACCTGTATGTCAAATTTCAATTTCATTGAACTCTTGAATGATTGCGTGATTGAAAAGCAGGTGAGGTGTGAATTTATTGCTTTAAGAAGATTAAATTTTGTCATATTTTAAAAAGCTTTCTTTTTACTTCAATGATCTAGCTTACCTTAAAAAATTTTTTTCATCTAAAAGTTTTTGAACTCACATAAAAATAAAATCAAAAATTGCCATAAAATTCTTTTTTTATTGCTCTACAATCAGCCCACTCACAAATGGACATAAAAATAAGCATGCTTTTAATCTCAAGGCCACACGTATGTATCATGCCGAAAGGAAAAAAGTTATGAAATTCACATATATTGATCTTTAATGAATGAATCGTATAAACGACTATAAATGTCAGCGAACAAATTGCTATCGGCAAACTTTCTACTCAACTTATGATAAAAATGATGAATGAACCAGAGTTGTTAATCTACTGGTCCGTAGCCAGTAGCCAAAATCTATTGTAGAAAGTAGCCAAAAGCTACAAAGTAGATACTAATTTTACAACTCTGGAATGAACAAGTAAAAGATGAAATTAAGCGCATTATGAAACTATAACAGACAAAATGTCACAAATTTTCTTTTGAATTTTTCTGCTTTTACTCTAAGTATGATAATAAAGAAAAATAAGAAGAAGGAGTTAATTTATCATGGGAATATGAGCAATAAGAGCAAATAAAGATGAATTTATTATATTCAATGTTTGCAATGTAATAATTTATTATTATACATAAAGAAAGAAAAAGAAATTAATTAATAATTATGAGTAGAATCTACATTAATTTAGATTTGTTCTTATCTCATGTCATTAGAATTTAATCAAAATTCATTGAACTTTATCATCTTCATTCATCATTGAGAGTCCTTAAAAGTCAAGTTCATAGCGATGAAAATTCTTTTTCCTTGTCACTTATCAATTCTCCCTGTACACAAGTATGACTCATATACGGTCGCATGCCAATAAGCGACGGTGAAAAAAGTTGTAAATAAATCATTACACCCGAGAGAGTGTCAACAATGATGTCTGTGTGTAACTAGTGCCAAGGACAGAATGACAATAAATAAATCATACATTTCCCCACCACTGCTGTAGATTCTCTCAAATACTGACTCTCAAAATCAAATTAATATATGTGTATGCGTGCTTTTCGGCAAACGACCCCAAACACATACCGTTTTACTCACACACTAATGAACACACCACGAGGAGATAACAATGATTGCTAATATTTGACAATACACGCATATATATGCAATATGGAATTGCCGATCAATGTTGTGTATGAGGCACATTGCAGTTTATTTTTTTGTGTACAAAAAATAAAGTTTAAACAGCTATAAAGCCAGACGCACATTGTGGCTGTTGTAGCAGAGCGAAATTGACTGTTTTGGAAATATTTTAAAGGAATTTTAACTCGCAAAAGTAAACGCAAGTGTTAAATAAAATAATAAAAAATGAAAATATTTTTTACAATTTTATCAATCGTTGCAACACAAGCAATGGCTTTTGCCGTGCCATCACAAGAAAGATCAGCTTCATCATGTGATTGTGGTAATTAAAAGTGTGACTAAAAAATTTTATCAGCTTGAAATTGCTGAGTCGACACCCGATGAAAGTGAAAGTTGCTCATTGAGTATTGTCGTTGAGGGCAAGCAAGCATGTATGATGTGCAATCATTTCTTTACAACAAAATAAATTGTGTTCAATTATATAATTTGCAAAAAATGCCATAAAGCGTGTCAAAAAAGTGAATTTCATATTTGAATTTTATAACATAGCCAAAATTATATGAAAATGCCACTTTCATGGTGTGCAGAGTAGTAAAATGAATATAAGCAATTTTTGCGGTCATCGCGACCAAGAGAGTGAGTGAGAGAGAGAATTTACTTTACATTGCAAAGGAATTTTAATGGACTTGCAACAAAATCCATGCTTGTATTGAATGTGACAATTTGTTTAACTCAATTTATTATTGGTAATTATCGAGTTAATGTAGAAGTGAAAAATGTGAAATTTATAACTTAAACAAAAGAACTTTCTTAAAAATAAATTTAAATTATATTGAGTTCAAGTTCTTTGTAAGTTTACATAAATAATAAAAATAAGTGTAGCAAAGTGGGTGTGCAAGTGACGAAAAAAAATAACATTTAGCGCCGAAATAGTAATAATGAAAGAATTTGAAATGAGGGCGCAGCAAGTTACCGAGCAGGCTGGCAAAAAAAAAATAATATTGATATTTTTCAAGTACACTCGAAAAACAGCAATTTGTAATAATAAAGTACTGGAAATTATGAGTTTAGAGAAAATAAATATATAAGACAATACAATGAACCATGGCACACTGAAATATGAACTTTTAAGTGTTTAGTAAAAATAGAGTGAAAAAATAATATTTGTGTTTGAGGTTGTTGTCGTAGAGGTACCAGCTTACATGCTATTTTGCACTCAACAATTACTCTAACCTTAAGAAGTTTTAGCAATCTTCCTAAAAGTTCTTTGACTTTTTAAAAAGTTTACATAATATCGATATTTTTCTTTCTCTCTTCATCATCATCTTAAGTGCCATCAATTAATCAAATCTGCAAATTTCTTTTCTGCAGTTTGTGGTGTACGAGGTCGTGAACAAAAAATTGTTGGAGGTGTTGAAACTCAACCAAACGAGTATCCATGGATTGCAGGTCTTTTTAAACAAAATAAACTCTACTGTGGTGCTGCAATCATTTCACAAAAATATTTACTTACTGTAAGCTTTATTTCCGCATTTTTTTTTTGAAAGAATTTTAAGTAAAATTTTCTTTTTCTTTAAAGGCTGCTCATTGTGTTTCAAATTTTGAACCAAGAGAAATTCGTGTAAGTAAATTTAAGAATTATTCTTTATGAATTTTTATTGTAAGTTTCATAATGCAGGCTTTTGTCGGTGGTCACAATATCTCGAGAGACTATACAGAGAAGAAACGTATCAAGAAGATAATTTATCATGATAATTTTGACATCTTCAGTTTCGACAATGACATTGCATTGCTTGAACTTGATTCGCCAATTCTTTATGGACCACGTGTTTCATCTGTTTGCTTGCCAAGTGGCGAAGAGACTGATTTTACAAATCGACTTACAGTGATTGCAGGCTGGGGTCGATTAGGTGAAAAATTACAAACATCTTCGACACTACGTTCTGTTATTGTGCCTATTTGGTCATCGAAAGAATGCATGTCTGCTGGCTATGGTGCAACGAGAATTACTGAAAATATGATGTGTGGTGGCTATCCAGAAGGACAAAGAGATGCTTGCCAAGGTGATTCAGGTGGACCGATGGTTGCAGAAGGACCAACTGGATCAATGGAAGTTATAGGAATTGTTAGTTGGGGTCGTGGCTGTGCCAGGTGAGTATAAAAAAATGTTTTAAAAATTTGATTATTCTAAAGAACTTTTTTTATTATAAAGAAAATCTCTTCCTGGCATTTATACAAAAATCACAAACTATCTCGATTGGATTCATGAAAATATGGAAGGTGAATGCATGTGTCAACGACGTGTTGGTGAAAAAACTAATTATCTTGAAAAGTTGGTCAGCAAAAATAAAATCTAATTCTTGCCATTGATGAAGACACAATTGCCACATGGATGCGAGTCAAATTAATGAAAAAAATTAAAGTTTTCACTTTAGTTTTTATGAAATATTTCCGAAACGAAATTCTAGTCATTAAATTTTAGTGCATTTAATTTATTACTGTCATATCATGAAAAAGAATTGAATTTAAGTATCATAAAAATTG
Organism: Polypedilum pembai; assembly: GCA_014622435.1. NCBI lineage: Eukaryota > Metazoa > Arthropoda > Insecta > Diptera > Chironomidae > Polypedilum > Polypedilum pembai. Next base: position 17,032 of record JACWBX010002670.1, on the reverse strand, counting down.
AATTTAAATAAGAGAAGGATGAAAAATTTTTTATAAAATTCATTCAACTTTATCTCATCATCCTTTTATATTATTAAATTCTTTTCATTCTTTCCTTCTCTCTTATTTTTACTTATTACATGAAGAAAAAAGTTTTTTACCTGGCATAAAGTTTTTGCCAACAAAGCATTGTTTTGAGTCCTAAAAAGCAAACTTTATTAGACTCAAGGCTGGGACATTTAATTTTTTAATTAATTTAATGAAATTTTAATTGAAAAATTAAATGTCCCAGCCTTGATTAGATTCATAAAAATTTTTATAAAAAATTTCAAGGTAGGGACAGTACCAAAAAATTTTTCATTTTTCAAGCTCGCCTACTGAGTGTGAAAAAAGTTAGGGTACTAGCTTTTACTAAAAAGCTTTTATGAATATTTTTGATTGAGTTTTTCTGTTGATTCCTTAAGTGTTTTGCAACGAAACTTTCAATATAAGCTTAATATTTGTTAAACTATCAGAAACAAGCAAGATTTGTCTAAAATTCTTCTTATTTAAAAGTTTACGTAAAAGCTTTTTTTCCATACATTTTTCTATGAATTTTAAAACATTGATTTTCGATTGGATTTGAAGCAAGAATCAAAAACCTTGCATTTGGATATAAAATTATTGAAACAAATTATGATTTAACATTAAAATATTAGAGTTTTGCTGCATATTTAGTCTGAGTTTGAAATTTTTCATTTAGCTTTTCTAGTACCCTAACTTTTCTCAATCTCAGTATGCGATCAAGGAAAAAAATAAATTTTTTTTGGAACTGTCTCTACCTTGAAAAATTTTGATTCTGATGAAATTTACTTTTTAAAACTGTTATTTATGCTTTATTGACACGAACTTTATGCCAGTTAAAAATCTTTTTTCTTCGTGTAAATAATTTAACTAAACTCTTTTGAGTTTTATATCTTTTTCATAGTCATAAACATGATGCGAAAGATGAAAATAAAATGAAGAAAAAGAATGCTTTGCAACATATATAAAATTTTCTTCTTCTTTTTCTTTTTATTATTGTTTTACAGGTCATGATAATTTACACAATAAAGGAAAAGTTGTGTGCACAAAAAAGATTGTCTTTGCAGTATGCATTGCGGTAGGTCATGATGCATTGAATTTTTATTACTATGGACGTCATGAGACAAAATCATAACGTTCAAATGAACATGGAATGGGCGACAGCAAATATTTTCAGCTTCGTCTGTCTACTCTTAGTCGATTTCGAACATCAACCCATGTCAATTGCATAACGGAACTTTCCTTTATTCTTTTTGAGCTCGAATCTAACATAAAATTTGCTTCATTGACCGCAAGCATCCTAAACTTTTTGTCTAAGCTAAAACTCATTTTCCTTAATCATGACAGTTCTTGAAAGATTACCGCGAGTTGATACCCTTAATGTTTTCAGTTGATTTTATCAATTTTATAAGTTAAAGAAACTTTCAAGGGCTAAAATTTATGTAAATCCTTTAGCTGTGATGTTAGAATTTGAAACGCATAAGAAAAAAATTCTTAGAGAATATATTTGTGTTATTTGAATCAATCAAGACATTTTTAGAAATATTTCAATAATATTCAATCATATCTTATTTGAATTACATTTTGTTTTAAGAAATTCAAAACAAATTAATTTTTAATAGCTTGAAAAGATGGACACTAAGGTAAAAAGGTAAATTTTACGATTCTTTTAAAAATACTAAAGCGCAAAAGAGGCAATTTTTTATCCCTTTTCATGCATAATAAAAAGCAGAGGTCTAAAAGCAGAATCAACTTTGTAGCTTTTAGCTATTTTCTAAATGCGATAAAAAAGTAGCCAGTAACCAATAAAGTTGACCTTGGCTACTAGTAACCAGTGATTACAACAGCTTTTTGACTACATTATCCATTTGGTTGCTGATAACGAACCAGTAGGTTAACAATTCTGCCAAGAAGGATAAAGAATTTTTGCTCAGTGTCCATATTTTCTAGTGATCTAGCTAAAAAAATCTTATGAATTTTCGTTCAATACAAATAGTATCACAAAGTTTTTATTAGTTTTAGAATTTTTGTTCAAACAGCTAGTAGAGTTTGCATCCCTTACAAAAAAATTAACATCAGAGGGTGTGAGTCACGTAGCCGACTCAAAACCTCGGAATTGTACGTGATACTTCCGTGAAAATTTCTGCAACATTTTCGCCTAATTCTACGGAATTTTGCGCACATGTTCGTTATATTTTTATGTTGTTTTATCATTAGAATTTAGTAAAATAATGCTCAATTTCACAGAATAATTTGTGTCTTAAAATTTAACAAAGAATTTGCAAAAATCAAAATTTTGCATAATCATCAGGCGAAAAACTTAAAACTAAAAAATGATACATTGCAAAAGGCATAATAACACAAATTTTTCATTTTTCATTTCTTCTTTCTTCTCTCTCTTTCAAGGTCATGTCTCAAAAATAACAGCGTAAATTTCTTCTGTCATTAATCAAAAAAAGTTTTTGTGCGATTGAAATTTCTTTTGTCATTGCCGACAATTTTATTGATGGTGTGGCTTACATATACCATGAAAAGTTTAAACTATTTTAATTCAATTATCTTTTATGCGAGACTAATAAAAATCAAATAACAGTATGAAGCGATTGATTTCCCATTAGGTCATGTAATCCAATAAATTAACTTCAATTTTGCCACTTCTTTCCGCTACAAAGTTATAACAAAGCTGAGAAATTAACACATACTCATATGTGAAGCACAAACACACTGTGCTGCTCATTTGCCTTCATATCAATCTCTGCAATATTATTTAAATATCTTTTTTAAAAAAAAGAAACTTTCCCCAGCTTTTTTTGAGCTGTTTGCTTTTTTTTTTACTCTACAATGTCGGCGACGAATGTGAGAAAGAGAGAAAGCATTTTCAGTTATTATTGGCTCGGCTGACTGTTGATATCGCTTTTTTTACACACTCAATTTTTGTTGAGACTAATTGAGTCAATCTTTGCTCAGTCTTGAGAGTGCGGTGCAAGAAATCGGTTCAAAAAACGCAAATATTGCATCAACTCACTGATAATAGCTATAAATCAGAAAATATCGCAATAAAAGTTTTGATGTTTGAAAAAATAATTGGAAAAGAAACTTTTTCATTTTGTTTCAAGCTCCTTAGTGAATTAGACGCGTGACTCAAATACAAATTTTACACTTTTAAAGAACTTTTTCTGACTGAGTAGCTAAAAAAAGTTTTAATATAAAGAAAAATAAAGAAAGCAAGAAAAATTCATAAAAGCGAGAGTTACGGAACAGCGAAATCGAAGATACAATTTTTTATTTTATTTACGTCGCTCTCTCGGGTAAAGTAAGCAGCCGATGAGTATATATGACGTGAAAGGAAAGTAAAAGTGAAGATAGTAACAACGCTCGACATCATAACCAGTGTTTTGTGCCCAAATGTCAGTTGACTTGCACAAAAAAAAATTAAATAATATTTTAATTTACAACTTAATAGTGAAACTGTGTAGGGAAAGTAAATGCATGAGTCAATACTGAAGTGACATTTATTGAGACATAAAAAAATTTAAATTTTGTTGTTATTTATTAATACCTAAAGAAAGTGTTCAAAAAAAATGTCCTAAAGTTGGTTTTAGTTCATCTAAAAAAAGAAGCAATTTTTGTACCAAATAAAAAAGGAAATTGTCAACATTAACATTAAAGTGGAAAAAAGAAACAGGAAAATCAACTCATAACAGTTATTTTATAATCAAAATTGTGTATTATAACATAAATTTTATCATATGAAACAAATCTAACGGAATTTCTCATCTTTACATCGTACAGCTCGCATCAACAGTGATATTAATTTACATAAAGTGTATATGTGAAATTTAAAAAAAATGCCAAAAATAAGAGCGACCAAAAACATCTTTTTTCTTCTCATCCTCTTCCTACTCGAAATTATTTACAATGCAAAAGCATTCAATTACTCATCGTCACAATTTAATGACATAAAGGATGCGACAAATCGAACAAGAGAGGGAAAATTTCTGTTTGACTCTCTCTTTGGTCTTGAACTTGAAGAGGAATTGATAAATGCTGCTGCAGAAAATACACTCAAATCATGTGATTGCGGTAAGCTCAATTATGAGAGAGCAAATGAAAATGAAAGTGTGCGGAAACAGCTGAGTGAATCATGCATTTATTGTTGTCTCTTTCTAACCAACCATTAACGATGCTTATCATAATTACAGCTGCGGTAACAAATTAATTATAATGATGAGATATTTTCACTCTTTGAGTGGTCTAGTCTTAATTAATTTGATAGAGAAAAAAAATTAAGATAAATACTCTTGAGATTATGATAATAATGATGAGGCTAAAGCGGTATTTATTTCTTCTGCTTATTTAAACATTTTGCTATCAATTGAATGAAATTCTTAGAAGCTTTTAGCTATTGAGTTTAATTAAAAATCTTTCTTTTTGAAAAAAGTAAATAAAAGAATTACTGAAAATATCAAGGGGATGGAAATCTTGATAGCGAAAACAAAGTAAACATTGAAATTCAAAAATTTTGTATGAAACTAACAAAAATTTTTTGTTAATTTGTTAGAATTTTTGATAGAGTTCTTCCCTTGAAAAATACACAATGAATGCTTTTTTTTATTGAAAAGTCTATGAACTTTTTCTAATTAAATAATCTTCATTTTGTCCTTAATCAATAATCATTTAATCAAAGAATAAAAAGATTTATTTTGTCAGTCAAGCTATTCTAAGAAAATTTCAATAACCTTCTATTCAACAAAAAATAGAAACTTTCAATACGCGATTTAGCCGTTAAAATTCAAATCTTGTTGTCTTTTTTGACAAAATTCCCTGAAAATGCCTTAAAAATTACGTTTTTGAATATCAAATTTTAAGAAATTACTGGATTTTCTTACTAATTGTGCTTCATATTATAGTTTATGATTTAATATTTTCTCACTTTTAGATAACCACCACTATTAGATAAGAAATGGAAATAATTAAAAATTCATTCCAAAATTAAGTTTTAAAAGAAATTTTATAACGGCTTCAAAAAATGTCAATCAAATTTTCTAATTGATTCTAATCGATTGAAATATTCTATTCTTTCTGGCTTCTATTTAAATCAATCTTAGGTTGATGTATTCATTGTGACCTAAAAATTTCTTAATCAACTCAAAATATTCAGACTGTAAAAAGAGGATAAAGTTTCGATGGATTTCATTATTGAATAATTCCACAAAATTAACCGCAAATTAAGTTACAGCTCAATAAATCAATCTTTTTGACCGCAAGTAACCGCATGCTTGCACCATTACTTATTTTAATACGCATATGAATATAAACTTATCTCATTTATCATACCAGCACGATTTCATTGACCTCTGACTGCAGCTGTATGTCGCCACTATTTTTATGTTTTTATTGTCTTTTTTTGTTTGCATTCCTGAAATCTTTAACCAAAATAGTTTGATTTTAATTTTATAAATTAGAGAAAAAGATTAAATTAAGAATAATTTATTTATCAAACTAAAATTAGCATAAATTATGCATAACCTTTAGGTGAAAAATATTTATATTTTACTAGTCTAACTCGTAGGCGAAACAAAAATTCTTCTGTTCATAATTTTCTTTCTTTCTCTCTTTTATTAAAATTCACTCTCTGACAGAATGTGGTCAAGCAAAACAAGAAATAAGAATTGTTGGTGAGTTTCTCAATTATTTTCTTTTTAAATTCTCTCACATTTAAATTTTGATACTCAAAAAAAGGTGGAAGACCAACCGGAATAAATCAATTTCCATGGATTGTAAGGTAAGTTTCAATTTCATCAAAAACATTTCTAGAATTTTGAAAATTTCTTCTTCAGACTTGTCTATGATGGCCAATTTCATTGTGGTGGTTCACTTCTCACACAAGACTATGTTCTGACGGTAAATGCAACTTTTTCCAAAACATTGAGAACTGAAACGAATGATAAATTTGCAATTCCTAGGCAGCGCATTGTGTGCGACGACTGAAGCGGAGCAAAATTCGCGTGATACTGGGCGATCATGATCAGTTCATGACAACTGAAACGGAAGCCATTCAACGTGCTGTAAGCGCAATTATTCGGCATAGAAATTTCGACCAAAACACATACAACCATGACATTGCACTCTTAAGACTGCGAAAACCTGTGACATTTACCAAAAGCATTCAACCAATTTGTCTTCCAAAAGAGTCAATTGATCCATCAGGAAAAGTTGCAACTGTGATAGGTAAAGAAAATTCAATTTATTTTGTAATTTTGGGTTAAATTTATCTTAATAGGATGGGGAAGAACGAGTGAAGGAGGAACATTGCCTGGTATCCTTCAGCATGTAAATGTTCCAATTCTAACATTGGAACAATGCAGAGGAATGAAATACAGAGCATCCAGAATCACACCAAATATGGTAATTTATGCTTTTGACACATGTCGACACATTTTAATATTCTTTTTGCCTTTACTTCATGCAGCTGTGTGCAGGCAAAGGAAACAAACAGGATTCATGTCAAGTAAGTATTTTCTTTCCTAACGAAATTTCACTTTGATGTTATAAAAATAATTTTTAATGTTTTTATCTTTTTATAGGGTGATTCAGGTCAGTATCTAATAGCAACACTCGGGTTGAAAGCTTGTGTTACAATTTAAGGTCTGTTTTTTGGAATTGTTAAAAAAAATCTTGTTAAAGCTTCAAGTTTAGCCAACAGATGTGAGAACATTTTTGTGCTGATTTGTACAAATGGAAAATTGTTATATTTCTTGCTGAATAGAGAGTATGAATAAAATTTTGATGAAAAGATAAGAGACTTGTGACATAAGCTCTCTGCCTTCACTTATGCTGTTATATTATTGACCTTTTGAAATTTACTAACTGCCGGCATTTTTCTACTTACGTAGGTGGACCTTTATTAGTTAGGACTGGTGAAAAACATGAAATTGTGGGGGTGAGAAAATGTCAATTTAGAAAGAAATACCAATACAGATAAAAATAATTTTTTTTTTGCAGATTGTCAGTTGGGGTGTTGGTTGTGTAAGCTTATCATTTGAAATATATTTTAAAATTAAATTTGATAATTTTTAATTTTAATCAATTTAGGGTAGACAAGGTTATCCAGGAGTTTACACACGTGTTCAAAGGTAAATAAAATTATTCTTTTTCTCGAAAGCAAAAACTAAGGTTGTTTGCTAGGAAAATTAGGTTAAGTTGAAATTTAAATGACTTGAATTCAACTCGATTTTTGTCAAAATAATTCAAGTCCATTCGAAGTTGTTCGAATTCAATTGCGCATCTTGATGTAAACTAAAACAAAGAAATTGTAATAATTAGCAATTCCTGCTTGAATTTGACTCAAATTTATTTTATTAATTAAAAATCAACAAATTTCATTCATTTCACGATCTTTTAAGCTTTTTTTCAAACAATAAAATAATCTTTTGTGTCAACAATCAGAAAATCACAATTTCATTAACGTAAACAATTCCTAAATGAAATTTCGATTTCATCGCTGTTTTTATTCTTATCATAAATTTTTGTCAAGTTAACAAAATTCTATTTAATTACTTCATCTCGCTTCTTATCTCTTTACAGATATCTGTAAGTTCAACCCATATTGAGATTCAAATCTTAGCTCTCTTAACAAACAATTTTTCTTTTATTCACAGTCCATGGATTAGAGCAAATCTTGATGATACGTGTTTGTGCGTTAAGTGATATTTCTCTTTTTGAAATTTAGACTCTTTTCAAATGTGTTTCAGTTTGTTGTTTATCTTTTGTTTAAATTCTTTGATTAAATTATTGTTTTTCATTCTTTTGTAAATAAATTTTTGTTTTAATGGAAACTTTTTGCGTTTTATTCAATTGTTATTTCGTTAATAACTCATCAATATTCTTAGTCAATAAAAAGAAAAGAATTTATTGACATTTGATTCTGAATGAATGACGTGACAATCGATTTATGTTTAGATGAGAATGTATTATTCTTTGTTGTAATGTGATATATGACAAATGATAAAGGAAAGAGCCAGAGAGATTTGATATAGGAAAAGACTTCAACCATAGCAAACATTATTCAATCGTGTTCTATAAACATTCTTGATTAATGCTCAATTCACGCTTTTAATGTCGATAAACACATCAACTGCACTAATGACATATTAAATGCATCACTTAAGTGAATGTAACTAACTAAACACCATCATTGCGGGATATCAATATTAAAGTCTCATTAAGAAGACACTCATAAAACTAAAATCCCTCATCACACGACTCCCTTACCACGAGGCACATCTGACTAACCTAATTCACGTGATGGCAATTTATTATAACAACTAGTATTAACATTATATTGCAAAAAGTACCTTAAATTGACCTCAATATAATAGCTTCCGCTAAAAACGTTTCAGATTCTTATTTTCGTGACAATATTTGAGCTGCTGACAGTAGAAATAAGTAGCCAATTTGTTTAAACTATATCGCAAGAATGTGAGAAGCATAATCAGCGAAAAGTGCTCACAATTTGCATAATGGAATGGAAAAATATTTCTTTTATACGATGATGTTTATTTAAAGTCGATAAAGTAATCTTTTTTCATAGTTAATGGAGATATTAAACTTGGTTGAGAACTTTTTGCAATTTTAATGAGATTATGAAAGATCTTTGAAGTTGAAAAAAGTTTTTAATGCACTTGATGAATTTTTAAGTTCATTCACTAATGATTATTATAGAAAATTGCAAGAATGACACACATTCAGCACTGCCATTCACTCCTGGAGCGTGTTTCATGCGCTAATGGCTCGAACTCAAGTGAGTGCATATCCGCATAGCCGACACTAATCCATAAGGTCAAGTTTGAAGATTATTCGATCTTCTATTGGAGCAAGACAATAGATATGAACTTACAATTAAGATCTTATTACTATTACTCTGTGGCCTATAGAAGTTTAAACAATAAAGCATTTATGTCACGTTTCTGTTGATTCCAATATCTTCAGAAATTTTCTTTCCTTTTGCTGCTTGCTCGTTTTGCGGTTCTTTACTGAAATCACGTAATGTAGAATGTATGTAATTTATACATGGTAGAGTGAGACAATGGGCTCAAAATATGTTATGTATCGTATTTATTGCACATTCATGTAATTCAAATAGCACAAAAAAAGCAACAGAACGAGGCAGGAGAGGTAGAAAAGAGTTTTTTAATCAAAATGTACCAACGGTACAAAATTGAAATGTTATTATCAAATGTGAATCTATAAACCTCATTTCATAGCTTGCTGTTAATGCTTTCCTTGCTGCCTTTCCTTTCATAACATAAATTACAAGCAAATCTCATTATTATTATAAAAATATAAATATAAAATTATCGTGCTAAGTTCACTATGCGATTATTATTTGGACTTTATTGTGTGCCAATTTCTTTCTTTCTGTCTAGTGAAAATGACGATGATTTCAAGTGGCGTGTGATTACCAAACAAAAATCATTTCCTTTATGCATGTTCTTTGAGTGCTCATGCAAACAGACACAAATTTGTGTGTCAGTAGAGAGATGTCGATAGAATGTCTTGAAATGGGCGGAGTGTGCGAAAAGAAATTGACATTCATGATTTATGCTTTCTTTAAGTGCAGAGTGAAAAAATTGAAGTGTTTGTTTGCTGTCTATATAAATGTCAGATAAAATCATTTACGTTTGCATGCTTTTTATATGAAATAAATAAAATGGGTTAGATTTAGGTTCTAAAGAAATAAAACTTTTTAAATTTAACTTTTTAACGGTTTTTTTAAATTCAAATATTGAAAAGTCGTTAAAAATATAAGTAAAAAAGACATAAACATACAGATTAAATCAAGCAGCTGGTCAATAAATTAAGTCATAAATAAACAAATAAAAAACACCTCTTTCTGTCCAACTTTCTTATCTATAACAAATTTTAACATGTACATGGATTTCTGTTGTATAAAGCGAAGAACATGAACATCTTATTAATTAAAAGAACTTCGTTTGCTTTTTTCCCATTATTAAGTAGTATAGACTCTTTTTTATCAATTCACTCTATTCTTTTGTATCTCATTTCACCCATTTTTTACTCCATACACTATTCACTATTCCAATTGGTTAAATTGCATTATTAAATAAATGTTGCATGTAAAAATGTAATAGTTTCACTTTGTTACACGAACCAAGATGATATATAGTGAGATGAATTATTTTCATTTCTCATTTCGTGTTATGAATAAATCTCATGCAATTTTACCCTAATTTTCTACCTTCCTTTCTACTTCACTTTATGTGATGATGAATAGTGTTCACTGCGACGTCAAAACATGCACATATGAAGAACAAAAGAGAAGAAGACAATCTTAGAAGATTATTACAATTGAGTAGGCTGAAATCACAACAATTATAAAGCAGAAGCAGTTGTGTAGACATACTGAATATAATTAGAGAGAAAAAGAGCTGCTACTATGTGTAATTGCGAGGCACTTTCGAAAATTATACGATGAAAGGAAGACAAGATGATGAATTGCATTGTAGAGCGAGTGACTTTAGTCACACTTTATGGTTTGTAGCTTTCTAGCATCACAACATGTTAGAATGCTGCTGTGAAATATTCCCGAAGCTGTTATTACTAGCTTACTGATATTTTTACCATGATAGCAGATTTATTTAGGTGCTAATCTACTTTTACATATTTCAAATTGTGAAATTTGATGTGAAAAATTGTGCAAAATGTCAAAAGTTTCTAATACATATCAATTGATCGCTTCATTGCTCAAATGTGCTACAAAATTATAGATTTTCTCTTCAATTTCTTAAGAATTCTTTAACATTACAATAAATGTCCCTCAAGCCGCTCGTCAATCTCTCTCTATAATTTTAAATCATACTTATTTATGCATGAGTTGCCTGAAATGCAACATTAAAATATAGAAAATCTCACTCAAAACAAACAATAAATCCTCATTGCTACCCGCTGATTCTTAGAGCAGAATATTGAAGTAAAATAATGAATGAGTAATTTTAGTACAAAGTATGACTTCACAATTATTAAATAATGGTTGTTGCTCTATTCGTGTGCAATAAAAAAACTAAAAGATGTTGTTGATTTAAGGAGTGGAAACTATTCTTTTTTAAGGGTTCGGACTTGAACACAGGCCTGCGCATACACTTGTACAAGTTGCATGCAAGTTGAATTACAAAAAATATCTTTAATTCATTCAAATTTTATTTAATTTGGTCAAAATTTGGCAAATTTATATGAAAGTCAATGATTCTCAAAATCAACCAAGAATTGACCGAAGTGAATAAAATCTTTTAAATTTAAAGACATTTTCAGTAAGTCAACTTGCATGCAACTTGTGCAAGTATATGCGCAGGTCTGCATTCAAGTCCGAACCCTATTCTTCTTTTACTCTTTTAAAACAATATTCGAACTGAAAAAAGTCATGATTTTGAAGAAATATAAAAAAAATTCTTCTTGATCATAACATTGCACTTTACTGTAATCTTCATGTATGTGTTTTTATATATATGCCATTTCAAGAACATTAATGCATGCAATTGTCAACATTTCTTTGGTTGTCGTTTTATTCGTTATGTGATTTGTCCTACTTTTTTATTAATTCTTTTCGCAAAAAATACTTGCACGGCTGGACTGATAATATCAAGAAGCAAGTAAGTAAGTAAGTGACTACACAACTGGCAAATAAGAATTATAATTCTGACTTCTTATTTTTCCTTCATCGTCATGATGACAACAGCAAACAAGAGAACTTGTTTTAGTTCTGACTGACTGAATGGTGATGTAAGAGCAAAATATGTGGATCACATTTGTAGCGGTTTAGAAGAAGATTGTTAACAGCGAAGAAGATTGCAGCCAATAAATAACTTTTTTTGTACGCTGCATGTAATAAAGACCTATGAAGGAATTAAACAACTTTTTTTATTGCATTCGCTTAGAACCTTTTCCCACACACACACACACACACAATATCGAAAGCTTGAAATTACTCTTTCACTCTTGCACTTAAGTAAATTGCACAGTTTGAGTTTCCTTAATGAATATTCCAAGTATTATTATTATTATTCTCTCTTACTGAGTGTGAAACTGTTCTACAGTGAACTAGAGAAAGATCAATGGGTAGCCCTAATAACTCCTCCTATGTATTCACTTACTAACATTAGAAAGTAATGATTTATATCTTTAGATCTCATTCCATTAACTTCCTCGTATGTTGCAAAATGTAACAACTGTTTACTAAGAGTTCACTCGCTGTCCTAGGACGTGCGCTGTTCTATTTTTTTCATCTATCCTCTCATCTTAATTTCATTTTTCATTTAAGCAAGATCAAGTTCGAATAAAGTTATAGAAAGGTACGGCTTTCTCTATCCATTGTCGTCGTTATTGTTATTGCGACTGCTTTTAAATTGCATTCTTAAGTTCTTTACCTTTTATTGTTATCGCTTTATATTGCTTGCTTGCATTTTGTAGGTTTCGCTCAAGGAAATGCTACAGTCTCAGAGGTAAACATTGTGTTGTTGCCGCTGTGGACGATTTGTCGTGAGAAGACTTGAAGCAATCACGATCGAATTGATTTTATCAGTAGTTTATGATGTGAAATTGTGTTAATTTTCACAAAATGATTTAAGTTGAGGTAATTTAATTTAGCTTAAAAAGATATCAAATTTAGTTCATTTCCCTTGAAAAATTTCTCTAAAAAATATTTACAATGTTGCGAGAGAGATATTCATATATGGTTCATAATAACAAAGAGATCAATTTGCATTTGAGTTTTAAAAAAAGAAAAAAAATTCAACTAAAAACAACTTTTTCTTCATTCACACTCTTGTTAATAATAACCTTGAGAAGTGCAATGCTGTAGTTCTTCTTTTCAAAAAATTAACAAGACACAAAAATTGGCTGCTTCTCTTCATTACCATTCACTCTCTCACTGAGAATTGTTTAAATGCAGCAAACGTTAATGATGACGATGATAGTTCTTCGTGGTTCTTCTTAATTTTTTGTTGTTTACAACTCCTCACATGTATTTGTGTTGTATTAAATGGATGATGATAGCAGACAAGAATGAGAGCTACGAATGAAGAGGCAATGAGAGAAGAAAGAAGAAAGAGAAGAGATGGAGAAATTGAGCGACTTGCATTGACTGTGTGTTTTGCTTCTCAACGATCAGTTGCTGTCGATTCGTTGCTGCATAAAGTTTGAAAAAAGCACAAACAAGTGTAATTTTTACCTTAATCGCGTGCGAACCGGTGATCTATTGATTTTTAAAAGAGAAAAAAATATGTAAATTTCTTAAACAAACAAGACAGAAAATTTTATTTGTCACTTTTACTGTTAAGAAACAATTTCATGAGCAAGCAAAGAAATTATCAGATGATGAGATTTAAAAATTAACCAAAAAGAAAACATTCGTGACATAAAAAAATCAAATTTTTAAACTGAAAAGAAAGAAAGAACTTTCAAGTGCTGTGAAAAATAAATCTAAGGAAAAAAATGAATGTCAAATATCAAATTTTGTGTACAATTTTCATCACATTCTGCATAGTATCGTTAAGTGCAGAGAGAAATAAAATCGGAAAGGGAAAATTTGAAGCATACAATGGCTATCGTTATACAGAAGCTAAATCACTCGATGATGCGAATGGAATGAAATTATTCTTGAACAGAAATCGTGAACGAAAACCACCAGCTCATGATACTGTACGACAATTAATAGAAAAAAGATTTCTTGTCTGAATGCATGACATTCTGGAAATTCAAAACTTTTCTCTTTTAAGAACAAAAGTTAATAAGAGCAATTAAAAAATTCTAAAAATTTTTTGAAAATTGACTCTTGATTCTTCTTCTTATATTATGAGTAACGGACAGTGTTCTTATTTTTTGTTGAATACTTTACGGTACATTTGAATAAAGAAAAGAGAGACAAGTTCAAGGAGTGGTAGTCATATGATAATTTTTTTCTTTTTGTTCCATCGTTTATGAATGCGCTACCTAGAAAAAGATTTTTTTATCAACTGAAAATGTTTCTGTCATCAGAAGACTCAAATTGAATCACTACAAAGTGAAATTTAAAAGTGAATCACACTTAAGCTGCAGTGATTAATTTTTGACCACTTTTGTGAAATGAGACAACATTTTGAAAGGCTAAATAAGTATTTTCTCTTTTGATGCAATAAATTAATTTCAACAAAACAATCTTTTATGTCTGTCAACTCATTAAAAAATTCATCCTTTAAATTTGACTCCAGAATGTCTGCATCTGAAATAAATTTATGTTAATTATTAACAATTCTTTTTCTATCTTTTAAATTATCAACAAACTACAGCCTGCTTCATCATGTAGTTGCAGTAAGTTAATCATTTGTGAAAATTTTAACGTCAACACAATATGAAAGTGAAATACAAAAGAAATGAAATTCGTATGAGATTCAGAAATATGAAAAGTGAATTCCATTGACACATTAGCTGACATTCCATATATGCAAATTAAAAAAGCAAACAAAACTTCCCGCATTAACATAGTTAATGAGTTAATCAGAGTATGTGCGCGAGTTTACTGAGTTTTCTATAACTAAAAGCACTTAAATTCTAAAATCAAAACGATAATAAAATTTAAATGAAGAAGGGGGTAAAATTCGATTAAGAAGACGCGTCAATAGCCTCAAAAGAATGAACCTGTTTGTCGTGTCTTCTTCTTTCTATCTCTTCTGTGTTAAGTGATCAAAAGAGAGAAAATAAAAAAAAAAATCAATTTATTACTCACTAAAGGGCGGTAAACAAGTGTCATAAATGTAATTTGAGATATTAATAATGTTTTGTCTGAAGAACAGTATCTGATGATGTCGAGTAAATTGAAATTTATTAATTTTTATGTTTAACACTTTAGCATTTTCTTTGATTAATTACGAATAATTACAAAGCAGAATTCATTTACGTGTGCTTTCAGAAGCAACAAGAAAGTTTTTCTTTTGATTTATGAATCATTTCTATCATGTTTGCTTACTTCCAACTAAATACTCCAGCATTTTCATATTCAATAAGATAAGAAAGTTTATTTCACTAATTAGTGTCTATTTAACTGCATTTGGTGCTAAAATCGTGCAGAACTTAATTTGAAAGAACTTTTAATTAGTTGAAATAATTAGTAGATTAAATTTTACCGTATTTTGAAATAAATCAAGTAAATAAATTTCAATGAAAAAGCAAATTCACTTTTCATTTCATTTTTCGATAAATTCTCATAATTTATCTAATAAAAAAGCTAATAAGACCTTTTCAATAATCCAAAAGAATGTGGCGAACGCAATGATGAATCACGAATTGTTGGCGGCAATACTGCGACGATAAATGCTTATCCATGGATGGCCAGATTGTCGTATTTCAATCGATTCTACTGTGGTAAGTTCAATGATCTTCAACGAAAAATACTCGCGCGCGCGAAAAAAAAAACATGTTAATGACGATAAATACCATCTCTCTCTCTTATTCTCTGTTTCAATCGATTTAAAGTGGACTTCTTCTTTGAATTCTTTTCTCAACCTGCTGTTCGAATGATTTAAATTCACATCTTTTCTTTAATTGCGGTTAAGATGCTTTTATTGCGAATGAATTGGCACAGTAGAGTAATTAAAGGTGTCGTTGAGCATTGCTGCTGCAATTAAACGTTTTTTTATTTCTCTATGCATTTTAAATTACATCTAGGATCAAATTTCAAGATTTTACAACTCTCCAACATTGCTTTTTAATTCCCCTTGAGCAATTTAGCTGTAAAATGAATGTGTCAATTTGTTACATCAGAAAATCTTTTTCGAGCAATCAGCACATGGATAAATTATGTATGCAGTAAATTTGATTTAACGTGAAATTACTTCAAGATGTCGGAAATGTCAAGTGATGAGTGTCCTATTTTACTAACAAATGAAAAATTTTCTTAAGTGCAATTTTATGTCGTTATTTACACTTCAATGAGCTTTTCTACATTTTAATATACTGATAGAAATTGATTTATGTGAAAATTTTATTATGTGGAAAAAGATAGATGAATGGAGAACAAAAAGGTTATGTTAGATCATTGAGAAGAAATTTATTATCTTGTTCAATTGATCTTAGGTGAAGAGTGCAATTTGGATTCTTTTACACAATAAAAATCAATTTAAATTTTAGTGAATAATCAGAATAACGGTTATTTAAAATTTGAATTTAAAAATAATCGAACATGCGTTAAAATTTTTAAAATAAATTTAAAACTTTTTAAATTTAATTAAATTTTTATTATACTTAACAAAAAGTTCATCTCTGTACATACTAATGCTTATAGCACTCGACAAATAAATTAAAATAAAATTTTGATTAATTTTAAAAATTTTTGTTTACATTTTGATAATTTTATTTTAACCAAGGCCAGATAACTCTTTGATATTTTTGATATCGCGATTTTCTCTTATACTACATGTCCTAAAAATTATCTTAATAGCCTAAAATAATACGACAAGCTCAAGAAAAAAATTCAAAAAGGACTGCATAGCTTCATGCTTTGCCTTCTAAACTGTAGCTCTTTTAGTAAAAGTCCCTTCCAAAAAAATTTTGTTTTTCGAAAAATAAAGAAATCTTGATTCGGAATATCAAAAGGCCTTAATTTTAACGGTCTATTTCTAACGATTTTTAAAGTAACTCATTTTCTTTTATTTGCAAAATAAATTGTCTAACAATCTATTGGCATTCTCCAGGATTAAAATAAAAGTATAAAAACAATTTGTCACAACGTAAACTACTTTTTTACTACTATACAACTTCCTAAACGATTGAAATTCAATCTAAAAAGAAAACATGTATAAAATGCAATAAATCACATTGAAGTAGAAAAGATTAAGATCAAAATTCAATATTTTCACAAGAAATCTTGAGAAAAATGCTTTTAAGTCACATTTGACACAGTTTTATTCTGCAAAAGCATAATTTATGTAGAATTTCTAAT
>JACWBX010002668.1:10985-36945 GCA_014622435.1 Polypedilum pembai | reverse complement strand
ATGTTTTGAGTTTTTGTACTCAAAAAGTGAGACACCAGTAGTAGTGGCTTAAACAATCGACTTGTTTGAGCACTTGCATTAAGTGAATATGCAAGTATTATATATCGTTAGAAAGGTCTTGAAATAAGCTTTCAAACAGTGTAAAAGTTATATTTTTCAAAATTATTTTTTGAAGATTTTTTGACACATGAATGTCAAAAATTGACTCAAAAACATGTTTTTGAGCCCTAAAAAGTCGAAATTTTGAAAAATAATTTTTTCTTTATTTTTTTCCATGTTATTCTAGCCAATTTACACTAAATAAAACAATAAAATGATTTTTATCCCGGCTTTTCCATTTTGGTCCCACTGTGCATCTTTTTAGTAAAATGAAATAAAATTTCTTTTTAGAGAGAAAAACAAAAACGCTTCAATATTTAATTGAGTGAATTCACACAAAAATGAGTATATTTTTTATATAAATAGGGCAAGTAAACAAATGACAACAAACAAATAAGAAAATACTAACCATATAACATAACAGGAAGCATAATGATGATGCTGAGTCCCCATGCCAATAATGACACAATTTTCGAAACTAATTGCGTTCGAAAGCGAGGCGATGAGATGGGATGGCAAACTGCAATAAATCTATCAGCCGACATAATTAACAAGAATATTGACGAAGAGAACTGTGTGATTGAGGTCGAAACCATATAGAGTTTGCAGAGAAAAGATCCAAAAATCCATTCATTGAGATACATCGTTGTTAATAGAAAAGGAATGCCTATGAGAAAGCATTCATCTGCGATTGCCAAATTTAATATATATCTATTTGTTACAGTTTGCATTTTTGAGAATTTCAGAACTACATAAATAACGAGGGTGTTGCCAAAGAGACCCACGCAGCATACAATAATATAAAGTATCATGGCTATCACATTTCCCGTAGGATTCTGAGTGGAAGCGCACGTCAAATATGGCGATGAATCATTTGCAGTGTAATTTAGGGCGAATGGATAATTGTAGAAAGAATGCAGCCAAAAGTGAAAATTCATTCTTGAATCATTGATATGCGGTCGGAAGAAACGCGTTGAATTGTTCATTGACCCACTCAAGTTTTGCATTACAGACAAAAGGGAGAGAAAATTGTCGGTCGTAATTTGACGTGACATTATAGATGTGGAGGACTCAAGTTGAAAATCTGAAGTAATATTTTGCTGGTTCATGTTTCACAAGAAGCTTTTTCCTCTCTTTGCTATGTATGTTTGCTGAGCTTGTTTGTTTGTTGCAATTACTGATATTAAAAAAAGAGTCGACGACGACGATAATTTTATATGTAATAGGAGAAAGGACAGAAGAAAAGATTCTGGGGATTTCTCATAATTTTTCTTTCTTGCTTAAGGATGTGATTTTTGTCAATTTATTGTTTATTCACATTAAAACTTTGCAAAATTAAAAACTTTTATTTTTATGTCTTTATCAAATTTAAAATTTGTTATCTTATAATTTTTTGATAAGCTTTTGAATATTTTTGTTCACTTTTTTGATCGAATTTTTCATATCCTAATCTTTAGTAAAAAATAATTAAATTTTTATTCCGTGACTAGTTTTTAAATTTTATAGAAATTTTCAAATTTTAGATAATCGTTAAATTTTGTATTTTTTATTCTCTTATTAACGCTTTATAAGAACATAAAACCATGGAGATTGTTTTCTTTATTGCTGTCATCAACAGTAATTGAATTTTTCTTATTTTCGCGAGGCTTCAGCCTTAATGACGAAAATTTTTTTTCCGCTTGTTTTTGTTCTCATAAAATTATCATCGTTATATTGGCACACATTTACTATTTGTGTCTTATTTCATCACTTGCAACGTGTTGGATAGTTAATATAAATTTTCATGTCCATTCGCAACACACTTGTCTTCACATAAAAATACAAACTTTTATTTTTATAGAAATGTTTTTGCGGTCGGTAATTCACTCAATTTTTTTCTTCCTTTTTCTCTTACTTGCTTTTTTGTTTTATGGACGGACTATTAGTATGTGCAATTTAAGAGTTTATTACACATCTTTTGCTTCACATAAAATGTTTTCTCATCACTACTATCTTAATTTATTATCGAGTAATTTTTATGATGCACTACATCCGTCTATTGAGCTATAAGAAAATAAAATTCTTTTCAAAATAAATTAATTTTCTTTTTCTTTTCTATTTGTTGAAATTCTGAGCGACTCGAGCCGGATGAATGTTGCCGAAGATTAATGACCCAAGAAATTGTATCAACTGATCCATGCCATAAACATTAAAATCTTTTTTCTTCACAAAAACTTTCTTTATTCCACTCACTCACAATTGTCTGTCTTGCTATTCAATTTCCTTCACACACTCACACCTTGCACGAGAGATAGTTTTTTATATATCTTTTTGAGAGACAAAGAAACTTAAAAAGCAAGCGAAATTTGTGAGAAATTTTCTTAGCTTAAAGCTTTTTTCCGGTCAACAATGTAGACTGAAGCTCGCTCACAAATTACATGGCTTTTTATAGAGCGAAAATCGTCGAATTTTGAACTTTAGAGAGTGAAAAAATGAGAGAAAGAGAGCTGAAAGTTCATCACTGCGCAAGTTCAACACGTGCCACTTGTTGAATGTCTTGATTATTGTATGAATTCGTCATCACGCTTAACAATGTTATTGAATGAATCTCAAAATTCAATTAAATTTTTGCTCATCAAGTGGGAGTTGATAAAATTTGTTTATGGTAGAATCAGATCACAAGAGTATTTATTTACAAAACATTTAATTTAAATAATGATATACTTTTATTCTAGTCAAAATTTTACATTTCAATTTGATATCAATAAATTACAAAAACAGAAAATTTGAACTGAATTAAAAATAATATTTTTCCTTTGTTATAAAAGCTAAAAAACATTCTGTTTAACATGAATCATTCATATATTAATATACTGTGCAGCTCAAGGAAATTAAGTTTTCTAGAATATGTATATTCTTGACTTTTGTTCTATTTTCATCTTTATTCATGTTAAGAGAAAATCAACTTTTCTTTAGAAATGATTAATGATGATTGATTAAAAATGAAATAGAAAATTTAGGAAATGAAAAAACTTTTAAGTAAATACATAAATCATAATGCATTTCTTACTTGTGTGACATTTGGTTGATTATTTTTAAAAAAAAGCTGTGCATTCGTGTGCATATGAGAAAAGTTATAAGGAGACTTGTTGACTTGTTCTAAATTAAAGCATTTGTTGAAAGTTAAAATTAAGAAGTATAATTTGAATACAGTATATATGAAAGAACTACAATAATTATTAATTACTAAAAGTTGCATTATTCTAGGTATCATGTTACCTACTGAAAGCTCTGTTTGTTAAAAACTGTAAAATTTAAAAGTTACTAATTAAATTATATTTTAAAAACTTTTTGCGAAAATTTTCAAAAGAATTTTTTTTTATTAAAACGATGAAGAGAAAGTTTTAGCTGTATAAAATTATTTTATTTGCAAAAAAATTTATTGAATTTCGAAAAATTCTGTAAAATTTACAAAATTTAGAAAAAAATTTCAATAGTTTGAGCCTAAAAATTGTTGGAATTTTCCATTTTTGAAGTATAAAGAAAAAAATTCTCTTGAACTTTTGTAGGATTCGTAAAAAATGACTGTTGACAACCGATGAATGAAAAGGTCACTGAGTAGCTGAAATGTAAGTTGAAAAGTATTTTTTAAAGTAAAGGAGAATTTTTTTTGAATTTTTTCTTTCTCACATGCAACCGCTGAAAGAAACAATTTGTGGAGTGGAAAATGAAATTTTCTATGGAGCATTGAATTTCTATTTTCTTTGTTAAAGAGCTTCTAAACGCATCAGCGAATCAATCATTTTTTTCAGAATATCGCAGTTTTAAGAAATATTTCAAAAGTTTTTCTTTTCAAGCTACAGAAAAATGACTTTTCCAGTTATTTGTATAAGAAATTTTCTTAAACAAAATATTCAGACGCAAAATTTCATAGAAAAGAATAATGTAGTTTAAACTTGTTTGGAATATTAATGAATTATAAAAGTTTTAAGTTTTGCTGGAAGAGTTTTTCAAAAAGCATCCGTGTTGAATTGAAAATCAAATGTTTTGGAACCGATATATTATCTCGATGTCTGTTTCTTTTAACAGTCCAGTTGAAGAAAAAGAAATAAATTTAAAAGAAAAATAAAAGAATTTTTGCTTTTGAGAATTGATTAAATTACAAAAATATAATGAAGAGTCTTCATTTAAGCGTGATTGTTGTTGTTTAAAATTTTCATTCATTAAACCTTGGAAACTAAGAATTTGTTGAGCTTGCTCTTCATATACTAAAGACAAGCACAAGTTTATTTAATTTAAAATAACAAATTAAATAAAATTTCATAAAGAGAAAATCAAGATATATTAGTTATATGAAAATGAGATAGGGAATAAAAGAGAAGAAAGAGAAAAGATAAGTTTTAAAGTTTATCAGTATAGGATAAGAATGATGAAAGCTAATTAATAGAGAGTTTTTAATGAAATTTTTTGCTTTCGTCTAGATATAGATAGTGAGTGATCATATTTTCCAAGTTTTAATATGATGAAATCTAATTATTCATTAATTAGTTTTATTTTCAATCATAATAAAATTATTTGAATAAATAAATAAATTTTAATGACTAATTTGGAAAACTCAGTTTTTAGGAGAAAAAATTTCAAAATAACATCAAAAACTAGAAATTTCTACTTATTCATCTTAAATCAAACATCTAGGTTTCCTCATAATTCAATTAAGTCCGTTCAACCTCTGATAATAAATAAAATAAACTTTGACTTTAATCACTAAAGATTCTTTCACAGAAACTTTTCTCGAGAAGCAAAATAAATAAATTACTTGTGTCTTTGCAGACATCACCCGAGCTATATGTTTGTGGACACAACGTTGGCGTATTTTGTCTGAAGCATCAAAAGTCATTGAAGGATTATGTTACTAAAGAAATTTGATAAAGGTATTAAAGATTCGTTAAAAATGAAACGTGTGGTAAAAATCTAATTACGAAGCTATTACTTGATACTTTGAGGGATGTAAGACATAAGACGTTATCTAAGCATCACCTTTGGGTAATTTTCAGTTCTCATTAAGTTCAGGATGTCATAGTAATTATAATTTTCTTCTTGAATCGCCTTTGGTTGAAAATATACAAAATTTATTTTTATCTTTCATGATTATTAAAAATTTTTGATTTAATGAAAATCGAGTATGACGTTTGGAATAAAATTGTTAAAAAATTTTCATCTTGTTCTTTTTCGTCACGAATTCCATAATGATAAAAATTTGTTAAAAGCAGGTTAGATTTTAAAATGCTTTTAAAGTTATTGTTCAAAAAATCATATTTTCAATCATTAAAGATAGTGTGTTTTTGCTAAAAACAGAATTTTCATCTAAACAGTTGAACCATGTACTTAAAATTAATTTCAAAAGTGAAGCCTTCATTATGTTTCATAAATAATTTTTTTTGTTTTTTATGAAAACTAATAAGGATTAGAAAAAATTCGTTTGCGCAGACATATTACAGAGAGAATTATGCAATAAGTTGCTTTTTGTTGCTCCTATTTGCTACAATTTTTTTTTGCTCTCTTTTGATATTTTTAATGTTCAATGCCTAAATTTTTGTTTAAACTAATTTTTTTTAAAATTAATTTAAAGTACAAAAAAACCAGAATGATAAAATTTATGCAAGAAAAATCAAATTGGAGCAACTTAAAGCACATTTTATACAATTTACAAAAAGAACTTTAATAACACAGGTTTAAGATTAGATATTTAATCATTTTTGCAAATAATATTTTTATCATTTTTGATTAAATTTAGTAAAGATTTGCTGAAAAGTTGAAATTTATTTTTTTTCTTTCATATAAAAATTTGAATTAAGGCAAAACTTTACATTAACAATTAAAATTCTACCTGAATGTTTCTCAGTAATTAAAAATTTTTCTCATTCATTCATTTTATTTTATTTTCTTTAATCATTTCCGTTCATTCACACCCCTAAAAATTCCCATTTAGGTAGTAAAAACTTTAACAGACAAAATATTTTCAAATTATAGAGGTTCTCATTTTTTTGCATCATTGTTCTGTTAACACTGCATCACTTCACGACTGAACAAATACAAAAAATCGACACTAGTATTATGCTGGATTCTTAAGAGAAATATTTTATCGAAATATCCAGTGATAAGTTAGTAATTTACATTTCTAAAGTTATGTAGCGCGTGTATAAAGTGTCGTGTAATAGAAAAAACATAAATTTAAGTTGAAAATAAGTGAGATTATTCGAGAAATTGAATTTTTTCAACTTGCGCTAAGGCGAAAGTAAAAAAATCGAGAATTTTTATATGTGAAAGGAATTGAAGAAAAAAACGAGTGTTCATCGAGAGCTGAATTGAAGTGAGTTCAACTGGTCAATTGGTGTTGCAATTTCAACTCATTGTGCGATATTCCCCCAAAAAGTCTTTATTATTTGAAATGAAATATTTTTATACGTGGGCTGGATTGGATTTTTAGTGAGTAAGAGAGAAAAAAATTATCGAACAGTGTGCTCGAAGAAGAGGAATGAGAGAAAAAAGATTTTTTTCTGCCTATCTATGCAAACTTTCTTTCTATCTTAATATAAAATATCGTACATTTATTTTTAGTCTTTCTAAAATGCGATAAAAGTATAAAAAAAGTCCTTGAAAAATGCAATTGAAATAAAAAAATATTTTTTTCACAATATTCGCTTGCTAACTCAGTGAATGAATGAATGAACTTTGACAAAAGACCCATTTGGATATTCCGCGCGATTACTTTACTCTACTCGCTGATGAATAATGCCAATCAGTCTCGACACAATTTAAATTTTTTTCTCCTCTCTCGCACATTCAATTTGTGACTGTGGTGCAAGCATTTGAAAAGAATTTTTTTTTGTATTATGATGATGATGATAAGAATGAAAATTATTTTGCATGTATACGCAATTTCATATCCATTTATGAAAATATTGTCTGCTGACTCACAATTTCTGTCTCACATTTCCTCAATGGATTTTAAAATTAATTGAATCTCATTTTTAATCTCTTTCTTTTTGTTTCAGAAAGAACAATTCAATTGACATGTGACCATATCGATTCATATTCTCTCTCTTTTCTTCTATGTGTGTATTTCAATTTCATTCATTGATTTTTTGTTATTCAAAATTATTCAACACGGGCCAGCCATAATAAAGAAAAAAACAAGAAACAAGGCAAAAGCAAAAGAAAAAAAGAGATTCAAGTGATAATCAAGTGGACGGACGGACGGAAGGAAAGAACGAAAAAAAAATCTCGAAAAAAATAAGAGGCTCATTTAAATGAGAGGGAATTGAAATTTCAATTCTTTTCTTCTCACTCGTTCAAGTTTACTTCAATCGGTCGTCGATACTTAAACCACAATTGTTTTTTATCATACTTTATAATCATTTCGTCATAGTGAAAAGAAAAAGAAAAAATTAAGAGGGAATAGGAAGAGACTGTAGGCGGAGAAGAAGGAAAAAATAAAAGAGTGCAAAAATAATAAAACACTGAAAAAGAGTGAAAATAAATAAACAAGATTGTGAGATTTCTAGAGAAAAGAAAAAAGTAAGAGGAAGTGAGAAATAGAATTGTACGTGACAGTGATAAAAATTTTCAAAACAGAAGTGTAAATAGCAAAAAGAGAGAAAGAATGATTGCGCCTGGAATACGTGTCGTGCGTGGACCTGATTGGATTTGGCAGAATCAAGGTAAAAATTTTTTTTTTTCTCTTTGGAAAAAGCTGCTTAGTCAATGTGTGAAATAATAGAATAATTCAAACTTCAATGAAGAGGTTTTTATCTTAATGAACATCACATACTTTCGTCATTCATTATTGATAGTAAATAGTCATTAAAAATGTCTAGAAAATCTTTGAGAATCTCAAAAATTTCAAATTTCCTCACAATTTTACGAAAAAATTCCACACATTTTTTCAAATATCGTCAATCTTGGATTTAGTCACAATTTGATGATTTAAATTCTCTTTAAACATAATACAATTTTATGATTCATTTGAAATTTTCTCTATAAGAGAATACTCTAATTTTATCTGTTTCTTCATTCATTCTCTAAAGTCAATAACTAGAAATTTTCTAAAATTTACTTAATTTTGTTTTATGGCAAATTCTTCTTATATATTTTCAACTTAAACTTAATTTAAAAAATTCGCAAATTTTTTGTTGATTAAATAAAAAATTAAGAAAATATTCTATTATTCCTTTGATTAGAATTGATTGAAATATTTATTTCTCTTTCACTCGTTCTCTTATCGATCAATGAAATATATCTAAAAACAATTCCACTAAGTGAAAATCTGTAAGCAATCATTTCACATATACACAGACATATAATTGTATAAACAAAACAGACGTTTTGGGGTTGCTGGAAATGAATATATATATATGAATATGAACACACTTGATATAAAACGTCTGCATTAAATACTCAAGAGTGAAGAGAAAGGGAAGGTATGGAATGGTCTATATAATTTTTTTCCGTTTCATTTCCGCTTTCAATTTTACAATCATTGCGTGCCTTAGTCGTCTGACAAATATAATTATAATTGTGATGACCGTAACAGAAGGGGAAA
The DNA here is from genome assembly GCA_014622435.1 of Polypedilum pembai. Classification (NCBI taxonomy): domain Eukaryota; kingdom Metazoa; phylum Arthropoda; class Insecta; order Diptera; family Chironomidae; genus Polypedilum; species Polypedilum pembai. The sequence goes on along the minus strand of JACWBX010002668.1, from coordinate 28,265 downwards.
AATGAACAAATTTTTTTGGCAATTTTCGAATTTCCTCTCACATTGTATTGTTTTATATATCAATGATTAAAAATAAAATGTAGCAAAATTAAATTTAAAATTAATTTAAGCGCAATTTTTATTAGAAAAAAAAAATATTTGAATCATTTTCGCTATTTTAATTAATGAATGAATTATTTTTATTTTAATTCTGTAAAACTTTAAATTTTTAATCCTAATAAATAACCAAAATTACAAATCTTAATCACAGCAAGTCATTATAATTCAAAAAATCACTTTATTTCCACAAATTCGTGCTCAAAATAAAGCAAACACACACATTTTTCCACTTAGTAGCATTAACGATAATGCTGCCGTCATTTTTACTACTACTGCTGCTGCTATGAGTAAAAACCATGTTAATTATATTTTTAGAATCATATGAACAAGATGATGTTGAAAATCAGACGTCGTCACGGAACAAAAATATGTTAGAAAAAAATAAGGGAAAAAGGGTCGAAAGAAAAGTGTTTGAAATTCTTTGAGAAGCTGTCAACTGTCGAAGAAGCATTTCCATGAAAATAATTGATGATAGAATGCCGAAAGAGAGTGACAAATTGCTACAGCAAGATTCTTTCTATGACTAGTTCTATCAAATCAAGCTTAATGCGGCAACACGTTATATCAGTATATTTTTTTCCTGAAATTTAATATCAACTGGCGGCAACAATTTATTGAGAACCTTCAGATTTTTTCATTCAACGAGTCATATCAAATTGTTTTTACGTAACCATATTTTTTTTTAACAACAGCATTCAAGTGTGTTGCATAAAACGCTTTGAAAAATGAAAAATTTAGCAAGCATTTATTTTTTCTATGTTGGTTGATCTGCCGGGACAGAGTTGTTAATTATTAATAAAAGAAATCTTCCTATATCTTGTCTTAACAAAAATTTTAAAAAAAATGGGTATGGAAATAAAAAATAGAAATATATATTTTTCGACATTTGATCTGAAAATTTGAAAATAAAAAATTTTGCCCCAATAAAAAAGTTTAGTTTTTTTATTTCAACTGTTGCTTATTGAACGAAAAGTAATTCAATTTGATATAAAATTTCAAAATAACCTTATGATATTCTAAAAATTTAATTTAATGGTAAAATTTTTTGAATTTTGAGAAACCGTTAAATTATTAAAAACATTCTAAATCTAAAATTTGATAGGAAATGAAAAAACAATAAATGCTATGAAAAAAGAAATATTTTTTACGATGAACAACTCTGTTGGATGAGATGACGATGAAAAAAGGGAAATAGAAAGAATTCATATCAGAGGCAATGAATCGTGAATATGGATAAGACAGACATTATTTCATTTTAATGTTCTCCAATTTCTCTTAATATTTCTTGCTTCTCGGAAGGAAAGAACGCAAGCATACACTCATACAATAACGACAATCAAGAGAAAAAATTGAGAGAGAGGAATGTCGTCTAAGTGAGATTTTTGATTCACGCCATACCAATGGGGCTTTCCAAATATGAAAAAAAAAAAAATACTCATACAGCATATGTAGGTGCATGAAATAAAGAATATTAGTCTCATGTGATTGTGATGAAATTTTTAAAGGCACTTGTCTACTTCTTTAATGTTCTAATTTATGCTTTAAAAAGAAGTTAGAGAATTTTTGAAACTTTTTTTTATCATTTTTAACAAAAAAATATGTTTTTAAAAATATAAATATAAGTTTTAGAATTCAAAGTGAACTCATTCATCAACTTTTTTACCATGCACATGTGTGAAGTCAATATGTAAAACAGTTGTCATATAGGGTAGTAGAATTTTACTTCCGGATGAATGTGACTTTATTACCGCATCCATACCTGAATACTTACTTAACTTGCCCCTAAAACATACTAATATAGCATTCCATGTATGGTATTTATAGCTCGCGTGGTACAAAGAAATTGAAATTGTGCCCTCTTTTAAAATTAAAAGTTTACTGATGACGATGTTACTGTGTATGTGCTTGTGTATTTTTTACACTGAAATTAATTAAGATAAAAATAAATCTAGACATACAATTGTGCTGCTATGTGTGTTGATGTGCATGCATGCCTTTCTAAAGATGACTCAGACGATGAACACGATGTGACTAACAAAGAGAAATATGTTGAATTGAGTGAGTGCCTTAATGAGGCTGATATAAAGAGAGCTAGAGAGCAAGCGAGAGATTTATATAAAAAAGAAATAAAATTAAAAATATTTCATTACATTTCATTGCCTTCAAAATATTATATGAGTTTTTGTGTTGTTGTTGTTATTGTATTGCTGGAATATAAAAAAAAAACAAAAAAAAATTAACAGCAATGTTCAACACAGAGCAAGCAAAAAAACCGCTTAGTACTATTTTGTAGATCTTCGATTAAAGACGTGTGTGCAACGAGAAGGCAGTAGCGTGTAGAAAAAAAGAAAAACATAAATCAGCCGTTTTAAAAAGAAATTTTTTCTTTCGCTCTATCGATTTGCGGAAAAAAGTTTAATTTTTCATGTAAGAAGGCAAAAACAAAACTTTCAATTTCTTCTTTTATGTGCCTCGAACTAAAGAATGAAAATATTTTTTGTGCTGTTTCTGTTATTTGTTTTTCGATTTTGAGTGCAATGAAATATTTGAATTGATTCTAAAAATATAAAATTTTATACTTTTTCAAAGACAGACAAGGTCTATGAACTTTTTTTGTGATTTTTATTGATTATTATAAGATTTTGATATTTGAATTGATTGTGTGCTTCACTAGAAAGAATAAAATGTAAGTAAAACAAAACCAATCTATGAAACTTCCAAGGTTCTTTCAACTTATTTTAAAATGCCCAAACTTGAACTCAGTTTAGCATTCATAATGGAAAACCTCAAACAGTAGCAAAAAACAGCAGTTGCTTTTATGGTCTTTTGACTAATTATAAAGAATCAGAAGTGCAATTAATAAGGCAAAAGCGTGCAAGTTCAATAATTTTTTGTACGCAGGCCTTAAATGTTGATAATCTGCTAACTTGAGGTTTTTGTTTGATTTTATTCTGCGTCATGTTTTGCAAAGCTTATAATCTCAGACTTTAAAATTTACGACTCAAAAATCTATTTAAAATGTTTGAACTTTTAAGCAATCCAAAAGAGATTAAAATCTAAAAATTTAGATAGAATGAAGTTTGAAAACTGAGAAGTATTTCAAAAGAATAGAAATGAAACAGAAATATGCATCAAAGTCAAAACTTAATACAATGGATTAAAAAATTAATTTAATTCAATGAATTTCTATCAATTCATTGCAATGTGATCACTCCATTGTGAAGCATAAGATGCTAATAAAATATTTAAATCTCATTAATTTTTTTGCGAGATTCACTAATTCAAACGAATGTTCAATGAATGAACTGCTTCATTACAAACAGTTTGCTTTATCGTCTGATTACATCGATCGTTATAGAAAATATTTGGAAATTCTGTACATTTTTAGAATTTTCAAAATTTAAAAAAAATTGTTCTACATTCAATCTCAAATAATCAAGTAACGAAAATTGAATTTATGAAAAATTAATAATCTTGAGCATTAAAATATAGTAAAGACAAAAAACGCATTAAGTTTGAAATATTATAGTTTAGTTTCTTGCGGAAAAATTAAGGAAATAATAACTAAAAGAAGGTCTTATTTTAACCTTCAAAAATGCAAGTTAATTGCATTATTAATAAATCTTTTATTTAGTTAACAAAATCAAATCTAAAAATAATTATTTTTATTTAATGAAAAATTGCTAAGATTTCTAATATAAAAGTGAAAATTAGCCAAACAAACAAAATAGAAAAGAAAAGTTTATCACAAATTAATCAATTACAAATTTGGCTAATAATTCATCATAACTGAAAGATAGACAGCAAATAAAGATCATGAAAAGCAGGCAATGATTTATGAATGAAGAAGATATCAAGAGAAGAAGAGATAAACACACACAAAAAAAAAATAATAAATTGTTTCGCAAATCGGCTTTCCCTCATGGAAACTAAAAGAGAGAGATTTTCGACTTGAAACAATTTTTATATTGCGTTGTTAACACTCTCTAGTTGCAGCTATCAAAAAAATATTTTATATTTTATGTGTGTTGAAGAACTGTACAATAATAATCCGCATATATGAACCTTATGTTACCACACATACAAAATTTTTTTCTTGTGCTTCACGCTTTTTAATCCAGCAAGTGCTGACGAAATACAAAAAAAATTGTTTAATTTATATTCTTTTGAGATAGATAAAAAGATGAAAATTGAGAGAAGGCACTTTCTTATTATTATGACTGTTTCATGATTATTTCATTCATGCCTGATGTTTCCTATCTCATTTATGGCATTTTGCGGTCAGTACGAAATTCAATTTAATTATGCTTGAGGTTTTCACGAGTAAAATTACATAATTTTCATAAAAATGAAAAATTCTTTTGTTTGTAAGCTTTTATTGATCTTTTGAATTTGCAATTTCTCGTGAAATTCTTTCGAATATCATTAAAAATTCAATTCACAAGATTGCTTGCTGAAAATATTGAACATAAATATTTAATTTCATGTGATCGTTGCTATTTTATGTGAGTCATTTGCTTGTAGAAAGAGAATGCAAACAATTTTTTTCATTAGAAAATTATCTTGTTAACAAATTTTATTTCTGGTGTGAATCCTTGTACTGGAAAAATAAATTGTGGAAATTTTATTATGATTAACCTTGTCATTTAGTTTATTTAAGTTTAGCTTAAATAAAGAACAAGTTTTTTTGTAAGTTAAACAAAATAATAATGACATTTTTTTAACTTTCAATCAAAAACTTCACAGTTAAAGTAAAATTTCAAATAAATTTAGACAAATTTTGTTCGGAAAATATTCCACATCTAAAACTTTTTGTTTATGTTTGATCTCATACAAGAGAGCCTAGAACAAGGCGAGGACACTCAATCGAACTTAACATTATTACGATTTTTTACGATTAATCGCTGAGCAATTGAAATTTCTTCGCCTTGGGCTAAAACGTGATCTCAGTTTATCTGTCAAAATAAATCATTGGTGAAATATTTTTGTCCAGTATTGCTACACTACTTATTGGGCTGTATCTAAATTCTGTAGAAAGTAAGCAAAAGCTTCAAAGTAAATTCTATTAATAATTATTTTTAGTTACTCGGCAATTCTTAATTTTTCTATGAAAATCAAGTTGACTTAAAATTGAAATTATTTGGCTACAATATGGTTTTTATCATAAAATTCTAAATCAATAGTTCAGTTATTTATAAATTGTTTTAAGCTAACAATCCTTATTATCCAAAACTTATTCATTTTTCTGCTTTAAAATTTAAAGTTATTTTATTTTAAAACAAAATGATTGTAAAATTTGAAATCTTTGTTTCAAGAATAAAACAGTTTGCTCAACTACATTTAGTTTATTAATCTATAATTACTCATTGTATTTGTCCAAGATTGTAATTATTAAAACGTACTGATTTTGATTTAATTTCAAAAAAGAGTCTTTAATGCTGTTCTGATATTATGAAACGCAATATTTGGCCATTTTTTCCCTCTTTCGTAAAGGAAACTTCAAACAAAATTAAAGATTTATTTAAATAGTGTAACACGAGCTCAGACCTTCTATTTTTATTTACAATTTATAGTATCCGAACAAATTCATAGCCTTAAATTTCTGTTTTGAGCTCTCAAATCAAGAAATGGTTAATATATAGCAATAAAAAAATTTATTTGGTCTAAATTTGATTTGATAAAACGTTTAAGTGTACACTTAACTTTTTGTTTTAATTTTTAAAAATAATCATTATTAAATATACTAGTCTGATAATTTATTAAGATTAAAAATGCTAAAATAAATTACATTTATCAAAATCATTAACAAAACAATTTTAAACTTTAGCAAAAAATTTTTTACTTAAATCACTTGTACAAATTGACCTCAAGCTAGTCATGTATGAATCATAATTCATAAGTCTAACTACCATAATAATCGTTAGAGAGATTAGATTAAAAAATACTTTGAAATGAGTCACCCATGATTTTATCACTTCATTAACTTTTCTTTGACCACATAAAAATACTAAAATCAACAATAAACCTCAAATTGATAACAAACTGAAAAATTCTACTCATTTGGCTTCCAAGAGGAAATAATTATTGTGACCGATTGCCAAACTATCGATATAATTTAAATTTTCACACAAAAGTTATTAAATTAGTGTAGAAAATGATAATGTTGAAAATTGACTGTTTTTATAGTTTAATTTAATGAATTGTGTAAAGTTCAATGCCATAGGAAATTCATCGTTAAAATTATCAATTTTGATTCTTTTCATAAAAAAATCCTTGAAGTAATTGACCATGTAATATATTTTTTTTATCAAGATTTCAGCTCTCAACCTTGTCCTTTTTTCCATTTGAAAATAGAGGAGAACAAAAAATTATCAATTGTCACACACGTAACTAAAGAAAAATTCAATTTTTATAATTCACTCACATTCATTTACATAATTCATGTATAAATTTTATTCTACCCAAAAACATTCTTGGGAAACCTTTTATTTTACCTCCTTTGAATAAAATTCTTTTAGAATTTGATAGGAAGCTTTAGAAAATAACAAAGAATGAATAATGGCATGCACGAAAAAAAAGAACAAAATAAAAACTTTTTATAGGAAATTGCACTTGACTTTATTAGAGGCGTGAGTGCTCAAACGTTTAATGCAGAGGAAAAAATAGAAATCGACTGCTCAAGTTGGATTTTTCATGGTTTATTGATTATGAAAATTGCGGGCAAAGTTGTTGGTGTTGGTGTGTGTGTGTGTGTGGAAGCAAGATTGACTCAGTGTATAAATGTTTCAATGAATTTGAGGAAATGGATTTCTCATTGATCGTTTTTTCATCTGAGATACCTTTACAGTGTAGGAATTTATCAAGGGTTGAAAATGAAAAAAATCCCTGAAAAATCAACATTGATCAAATTTCTTATATTTTAAAAAAATTTCAAAAAACTATAAAATACTTTTCATACTTTTCAATAAAAATTAAAATGTTATAGATTTTTCATTAAAATCATTTTTATACTTCAAAAAGTCGAATTTAATTTTACACACTCGAGAAAGCATTCATAGAGTCTTTCATCTTCAAAATCGGATTATATGTCTATCTGTCTGTTTATTTATCTGTTCATCACATAACAATACTAGAGATTATTTTATTTATATATATGAAGAGTAAAGATTTAATTACGTTATAAACACCGTTGTTATGTTAAAGCATTTCAAAGTTTTTTTAAACAGCAATTATTTGCCCCTTTTATAATTCTTCTCTCTTTCTCATTTATTCATTCATTTGTAGACGGAGGTGAAGGTCACGTTGGAACGCTTTGCGAAGTCGGCCGTTCAGGCTCCACACATTCACCAGAGAAAACAGTTGTTGTTAATTGGGACTCGGGTCATCGGTGAGTGAGCAAAAAATTTTGAAGTTGAATGAAAACTTAATTTGAGTTGTTTTCAATTACAGAACAAATTATCGTGTAGGCTATCAGTGCCAGTATGATCTTATAGTTGTTGACAACGCTCAAATTGGTGTGCGTCATCCAAATATAATTTGTGACGGTTGTAAAAAAGCTGGAATTGCTGGAATTCTCTTCCGCTGTGCAGAATGTGCCAATTTTGATTTATGTGCTCATTGCTATGGAAATGATGTTCACAATTTAGAACATTCCTTTGTGCGCTATCAGACGGCAAATTCTGTTGGGTGAGCTCTTTTTTTATTATTTTTACCATACCATATGAGCCTCAACTTTAATCTAAATTTAAATACATACTTATCCCTCGTTTGTTCGTTCTCTTTTTACATTCTTTAGTGTTCGTGTACCTCCACGTGCTGGCTCAGTTCGCATACAACTTAAAGGAATTTTTGTTAACGCAAAAGTCGTTCGAGGACCGTAAGTTAAAATTTTCATCTATTTATATTTTTGAAAATTTAAAACATTTAAAGATAATTGAAAATAATTTAATTTTCATTTAAAAAAGCTTTGCTAATTCTCAAAAAATATTTAAATATATAAATTTTTTTCTCAAAAATATTCTTTGCACATAATTTTCCTTTCTAATACTTTTTTTTTAATCCTTAATTAATCTTCACCTTTTTCAAAGTTTCATAAACATATCTGCTTACTTTTATGTTTTTTTTTCAATTAAAGCGACTGGGAGTGGGGTCAACAAGATGGTGGCGAGGGCAAGACAGGCCGAGTAATGGAAATTCGTGGATGGGACAATGAATCATGTCGAAGTGTTGCGAATGTTTCATGGGCATCTGGTTCCACTAATGTTTATAGATTAGGTGAGTGTGTATAATAATTTATTGCCATCGTCAGTAGTAACAGTAGCGTGTATCAAGGGTTGTTGCGTAATAGACTCATGAAATAAATAATGTTTCACTTGTCAACAGGTCATAAAGGTAACGTTGATTTGAAATACGTGGTGCCAGCCGTAGGTGGTTATTATTACAAGGATCACATGCCGGTATTGGGTCAACGTGACGAGCAGCAGCCCGTCATTCAGGCTACACGTCCAATCTTCTATGTTGGTGATCGTGTGCGTGTGTGCTTGGACAAAGAGAGTCTTATGAGATTACAACAGGGTCATGGCGGTTGGAATCCAAGAATGGCTGAATTTCTCAGCAAAATTGGAACTGTTCATCGGATAACTGAAAAAGGTGATATTAGGTGAGTTTCAAATCAAATATTTTTAATTTTTCATAAATAATTAATTGAAATGTTTGACAGAGTACAATATGAAGGATGTTCGAATCGATGGACGTTTCATCCAGCAGCACTTGTAAAAGTTTTTAGTTTTCATGTTGGTGATTTAGTTACAATCATCAATGATGCATGCAAAGTGCAACAATTTCAAAAAGGTCACGGTGAATGGGTTGAAACGATGCGAAATGCGTTGGGAAAAACTTGCAAAGTTGTCAAAATTTATGCCGATGGAGATTTGAGAGTGACACAACTTGATGATGGCGTGGCATGGACATTGAATCCAAAATGTGTGAAACTTGAACGATCACCAATGGCTTCAGCAGCAGAAAGATCAAATAGCATGATGGATTTAAGTCATCAACGTACAGACCATGTACTGATGCCATTGCAAGGATTATCTGGAACTTCTTCAGCTGATAAACTTGTTAGAGAAGCTGCACAAGGAAAGTTGGAATATGTTCAACATTATTTAAGGTAAAAATTCATTAAATATTTCATTATATCAAAAATTTAATTTTCCTTAAATATTTCAGTGCAAATCCCGAACAAGTTGATGTTATGAGTGGAGGAAAAACTTGTCTTCAAGTTGCAGCACATCAAGGACACAAAGCGCTGGTCGAATATTTGTTGTCAGTTGGAGCAAACGTCAATGTTGTTGATAAAGAAGGCGATTCAGTGCTCCACTATGCTGCCTTTGGCAATCAACCAGAAATAATGAAAATTCTTCTACAACATGGCGCAAATATTAATGTGCTTAATGCCAGTCACTGCACAGCTCTTCACATTTCTGCACATAAAAAGCCGCCACATTGTGTACGGATCTTATTGGAATTTAATGCCGATGTAAATTTGCAAGATTCTTATGGTAAGAAAAAAAACTCATGTCATTGAGCAAAATTTGATATTTTGTTTGTTGCTAATTTTCACAGGCGATTCAGCTCTTCATGATGCTATTGGAAAAGAAAATTCCGAAGTTGTCGAGCTTTTATGTAACGTTCCGTCATTGGATTTGACTATACGAAATAAAAGAGGCTTCAATTGTCTTCATCATGCTTCATTAAAGGGCAACGTTGTAAGTTTTTGATTAATTTAAATCTTATTTTTTTATAAAGTTTATTTATCATTTTTCATAATCTCAATTTTTTTATCTTTATCCATAAATATTTGATAATTTTCAATTGGTTTTTAAATTTATCAAAATATTTTGTCCCTTGAATCAGACTTCATGTTAGGTCACTTGTAAATAAGAGAATAGTCTAAAATGCTCATTTTAATACTTTTTTAGTTTGCTGCACGTAGAATTCTTCAATTAGCGCGTCAACTAGTTGATGTAAAGAAAGATGATGGATTTTCAGCATTGCATTTGGCAGCATTAAATGGTCATAGTCAAGTGTGTGAAGTACTTGTAAAAGAAGGTCAAGCTGATATTGATATTCGTAATGATAGACGACAAACGCCATTTTTGCTAGCAGTTAGTCAAGGCCATGCGGCCGCAGTTGAGAAATTAGTCGAGCTTGGTTGCGATATTTTAGCAAAAGATGAAGATGGTGACAATGCAATGCATTTGACCATTATAAAGAAAGCAAATCTCGTGCAAGAAGTACCACAGCATGAAGCACCAAAGATTTTCGAAATTTATCAGCACTTGAGTCATATTCAAGAGCATCGACTGATGTACACATTGCTTTGTTATTTGGCACAAGAAGGATGCAAAATGGAGCCCAATTATAAAGGTGCAAGAATTTTCGATTGGATTCCAGAACCTGAAATTCGTGATCTAATTTTGAGTTATGAAAAGAAACGAATTGCAGTGACTGCCAATAATGCTAGTGGCAGTAATGATTGCAATCAATCGCGTGACATGACTGAGCTGTATAATAACATTGAAATGATGAATCTCACATCACAAGACTCATCAACGCTCAGCACAATTGAGCAAGACAATAGCGGTGGAAGCTCAAGCATGGCCAATTGCAATACAATTAGCAACAATTCAAATCCACCAACGCCAGCAAGAAGAAATCGTGTTGCAGTGGCAAACAATAATAACAATAACAATAATACAAGAGATGTAGCAACACCACCACCAACAACAGCCGCTGGAGCAACAACATCAACTGAAGATGAGAAAAAATTGAATGTTGAGAGCAGAAATCTTCCTAGAAATCATACAACATCGCCACCATTACCACATGCAGAGCCAACAACTTCTTCCAACACAATCGATACTTCGTCGAGTTCGCCAAATCGCAACACAAGCCAATCACCACCACTTCCAATGTCATCAAAACACATCAGTCGAAAGCAACAACAAAAAAGTTATCCAACGCCACAGCCTTTTAATGGTAAACCACAACTGCAGGCACCGCATGAATGTAAAGTATGCAATGAATATTTCTTACTTGTAACTTTTGATCCTTGTGGACATCAAATATGCTGCGAAGAATGCAGTTGGCGCATGAAAAAGTGTCTCGAATGCCAAACGGTTATTGACAAGCGTTATGCCATGAATGGCAAAATGCTGCTTCCAAAGGAAAATCAACGACAACCCTCAGCCGATCGATTGCGCTATTTAGAGCACAAAATATTGGAAATTGAAGAAACACATTCGTGTGGGATTTGTATGGAAAGGAGAAGAAATGTTGCATTTTTATGTGGACATAGTGCATGCTCAAAATGTGCTGAGACACTTAAAACGTGTCATATGTAAGTTAAAAAATTTCTAAATTTATGGATTAAAAACACTAAATTTTTTTTTATTATTTTTTAGGTGTCGAAAAACAATTGCCAAAAAGATTAATTTATATTAGAGAGGAAAAAAGGATACAAAAATTTTTGATAAGCAAAAGAAAAATTTTAATTTTTTCGTGTGACGTAAAATAGAGTTCAGTAAGTGAAATTTTCAATCATTAAAAATCTATTCAAACAAAATTCTTAAAATTTACAACTTTTACAATTGTATTACCGTCTTTTTTCATAGTCTTTTCAAAAATAAATTTCAAATTGAGATAAGAAAGTTCATTGAAAAATAAATTAATATTAAGCGAAAACTTAAGAGTACATGAGGATCTATCAATTTGACTTTCCTATAATATCAATCAAGTCATTTTTGTAAAGTTAGCTAAATTTTTGGTCGAAATTTTAATTTGATTTCATGAAGTTCATTTTTTGGAAAGAAAATATAATAATATAGGAAAGACGTTAAAAAAATTCTGAAATTCTAAAAAATTTTAAAATTATAAGAACTTTAAAAAATGTAAAATTGTAATTTTTAAAAATTTAATGCTGTTGATTTTTAATGATTTTGAATTTCATTGAAATTCTGAATTGTGCATTAAAGTCATCGCTTCTAAGGTTTTAAAAGCAGAATAAAAATAAGTAAATAACTCTTGTGTTAATTTGTGAACTTGAAAGCTTCAAAAAATTCTATAACTCTATTCATAAATAATGTAATGCAAAATAATGACCAAAATTGAGTTTAGAGTCTAAAACTTTAAAGCCAATTGATAATGTTTGTAATTTTCAGACATATAAAGGTCTGAGACTGGAATATGCTTCATAAAAAGCTTCTTTAGAATATACATTACAAGTAATTCAAGAACTAAAGTGGTCATATTTTGCATTACGTAATTTTTAAGCATCCTCTACGGAATAAGTCACACGTTGCAATCAAAATTTTTCAAATTTTCTGCCAATCAAAAATATTTAAAAATTTATGCTACAAAACATCCGTACCTTAAAATAAATTAACAAACTTACAAAATGAAATAAAAAGTTTAAAAGAATAAAATCCATCCTGTGCCGATTACCAAAATAAATGAGTGAAAATCATAAAAACTCATTTAAGAAAAAAGTGCAGAAAACTTTAAGAATCTTTAAAAAAAATTATTTTTATTGAAGATGAAAAGCACAAAAAGGAGAAAAATGAAATTGATATTAGTTTGTAAGTTAAAAATTTAGAAACTCGCGAAATTTGGAAAATCACAACATTTTTTTTGAAAAAGTTGTTAATTTATAAAAAGTATATAAAAAAGATATTGTAAAAAATCATAATGATTGAAGAAATTGTTTATAGGTAGAAAATTAATTTGCAAAAAAAAAATCTTTAGACTCTTCTGCCGAGACATGAAAAAGAGGAAAAAAATTCATGATTGAACCTTATCATAAAAACTTTTCATATCTGACTTTATAAAATGTTAACTTTTATTCGCTCTCATGTGCATATATTTCTACTCTATTTTGTATGTAACTTGTGTGTGTAACATTGTATGCGTGTAACTATTCTTTGAGTCTGAACTTTAGTTTCACATTTTTATATCATATGAAAAAAAGTGCATAAATACCATAAACATGTAATCAAAACTTCAACCTAACTTATTAATTTTTTTCTCTATATTTTATTGTATTTACCAATTGTGTGTCATTTATTTAAATTTAAAAATAATTCTTATGTCTTATTAATTATTATTTATTTGCCTTGAAGGTGAAAGATAACTAAATAAAGCAATGAGTCTCTCAAGAAATTTATGATTTCTATTTATTTTTACTGGGATTTGATTGAGATTTTTTTTACATTTCGTTTATCTCTCTTACATTCTCCTCTACCTTAAATATTAAATACTGAATGAAAAAAAAAACTTAAAAACATTTATGCTTGTATGAATAAATTACTATATAATTTCATATAAACTTTAATGATACCAAAAAAAGTGAAAATGAATTTTTTTAGCTAAATCAAAGTGAATAAACCATAATCATTCAAAAACAAATGTTGCTTTTAAATTCAAAAAAGGATACAAATTGTATAATCTCACGCAAAGAAAAAATATATTTATTGAATGAAATTTTCAAATTTTTTCTTCTTTTATGAGTGAGAAAATTTTTTTGGAACTTTATATAAAAAAGATTGTTGAAATGCTGTTGATGAAAATTTTTCTCTTTCCAAAAACACACATAAACTTTTATTCTGTCTAAGCATTTAAAAAATATTATCTATTGTATAAATGAAATTTTAGATATGTAAAATTTGAATCTCTCCAGATAATGCAACAAAAAATGCAAAAAAAATATTATTCAAAAGCAGATGGAGAAGATTCATTGCAATATACCATAAATGAGAAAAGAAATCTTAATAAAGAGAAAAATTAATGATATATATTTGAAATCTTTAAAAGAAAAATCTCAATCGCGTGATCTTTTTATTAACCTGTTTTAAGTTTCAAGTGGAAGTTCAAGGAAATAGGTTTTATTTAGATAAACCTTCATGTTACTGGGTTTGAAATTAAAATCGTAAGTAAGTTTTACACAATTTTTTTAAAATATTTTATAGTTAGTTTATCTTTCCACAGAAAAGTTTTTTATTATTCAAAGAGAAATAAAATGAGTAACAAAATATGATAAAAAATTCCAAAGAGTGACAAAAATATTAATCATTTTGCCTTGAAAAAACTGTTTAATGACTAACTCAGAAATCTAAATTATTCATCAATTTTGTAAATAAAATGTTTTTATTTTAGTCTCAAATGAATGATCGTTTCGTCTTTTTTGCTGTTCACTCGAGTGAATTATTTTCGAAATAATTCAGCGGCCGTAGTAAAAAATAATGTTAGAATTTCTACTCATCATTCGCTAATTTCAAGCATAGAATTTTTTCTTTTTGAATTTCCAGTATTAAATATTAATGCTATTGCTCCATTTTCTTCCTTTAAAAGCATATTTAACTAAATGCTCAGGGTCAAGTGATGCAAATTTGAAAAAAGCTTTCAGCCACACGCAAATCAAAATTTATTCAATCGTAAAAAGTAAAGAAAATTTTAATGTCAAGTCAAAACGCAACGAAGAACCTTGTATGACAACTGTTCTCAACTGTTCTAAGCTTCATTGATCAAACATCAGCTGTAAGTTCATTGTATTTCTCAATCAATTATAATCTACACTACGATTAATAAAACCATAATAATGAAGCTTTTTATGCATTTAATTTGTTTTTATTTTGATTAATTAGTGAGGATATTTAACAATAGAATTTTTGTTTGTGACTTACTTTGAAATTTATGTAAAGTTAGTCGGTTGTAAATAATTTAAAATTTGTGCATTTTATGACTTTTCTTCCTTAGAAAAGCTCACTTTCTTTGGTCAGTTGGCTTTGATTGCTTTGACAGGTCCAGTATGTTCAATTTTGATTGCTCTTTCGCCTCTTAATGGTGCTCTTGGCGGCGCACGAATTGTCAAAACTCCATCAGAAGAAAGTTCTGAAGTGACAGCATAAGGATTGCAATTAGCGGGCAGCGTGTAACGGCGTGAAAACGAACGACTGACATAACCGTGCCAATCCTTGCGTTCTTCATGTTTCCCTTCAACTGTTACCACATTGTTGTCTGTTCTCACTGTTATCTCATAAGGCTTGAATTGTTGAACGTCGATACAAACTTTGAATCCATTTGATGTATCGATTGCACCAAGTTCAGGAAAATCATTCCATAATCTTCTATGAATTTCTCGAAATCTCTGCTCAAATTGTCGGAATTCTTTTGGCAAATTCCAATCGTATGAAGAAAGTCCAAATCCAAAATCATCGAAATATGGTCTTCTCAAACTTGGCATCAACTGACGATGTAGTCTCCAAGGGTCAGCGTAAAAATCGTCCATGTCTTTCCATGTTGATGGAAGCAGCGCCATAGTTTTTGCTATTTAGAATCTTTTAGTCACTCTGAGTTCTCCCTTTAAACTGTTTTTGTGTTCATTCATTGCAGCGCAATTTATATATATCAAACCAACACAGCAAGCCGAATTTTCGCTATTTTCGCGAGCAGTTTTCATGTCTTTACATTGTATTTGCCTCTGTATGCTGCTCGTTGTCATGGATTCAGAATAGCTTTTTCATCGTAAGCACAATAATCGGTGATCGGTCTTGTAAGTGGGTGTGTGATCATTCACAAAACAACAATTTTTATTCCAAAAATAGAAATAAATTTCATATTTGAATTGTTTCCGATTTTATAGAGTGCATTTTTTTACTTATTTGTTCACCAGTGTGGAAATATTTTTTTAAATTTAAAAAAAGCAAAGCGACACATGCACATGCAGTCATTTGTTTTTACCGGTTCGCATCTTTTTTTGTTATTTATTTAAAATCGATAAACACGTGCGACCTTGACCGAGAACTCGTTCACAGTGAGAGTGAATCCAAGCATGAGATTGAAAGAGTTTTCTGGCAAGAAATTTAATGATGAATTATTTCAATTTGGTACATGATTTGGAAGTGATCCAATCATCATAGGATCATTTAAGCAGATTTGATTTGACAAATTAAAAATAATTGGTGTTAAGGAAATTAAAATTGATTGATGAAAAAAATTTTTTGCAAATGTCTCTTATTATTGATGCAATTATTTTTCTTCAAGTGTAAATTTGTTGTTCATCTTTCTTTATCAGAATTTAGATGAATTTTGGTAATTTTTTATGAATGAAAATTCTTTTTAATATTTCAATGCAAAAGTTTAATTTTTAATTCAAGACTATTCGTTATCATTGATTTTATGAATTTTTTCGTCAAATGTTTTAGAGCTTTTTTTAGTTTTCATCTGTAGTTTTTATTGCAATTTGAATTTCTCTTTATTTTTTGTTGAATGTTCCTTGTTTATATCTGTACTTAAAAATACAAAACTTTAGAAAACTCAAACTCCCTTGCATATTTTTATTTTCCTCAAAAATCAACAATTCGAAACTAAAACTAGAAAATCAAATTGAATTTTAAAGTCAAAACTAGAACAAACAAAAATTAAATTTTGAATCACTCATTTATTTATAATGATCATTCAAGCATTAATTTGATCATAAATTGTATTTGAAGTTTTTCGACTCTTAAAATTTCTAGTTAAGCTATAAAATTTTGTTTTAAAAATTATTGCAAATTAACTGAATTTTCGTTGACTCTTAAATAAAAAAATTTTGCTTTTTGATTGAAAGTTTTATGTTCGTTTTATTTGAGTATTCTAGATATTTTAAAAATCTTTAATAATAAAAAGCAGAGCCCGAAATCGTCGCATAACTTACTCAATGAGTAAGTAAATTTTGTTACTCAAGTAAATTTACGCAGATTAAATTAAATTATTCATAAGTTTTTCTTTCTTTGTGCTTTATCTGTCTGATATACAAATACTTATCTTAATATCATAAAAAAAATTTCTTTGAAAAAACAAAAGCTTAAATTAAAAAAATGTCATCATTCACTTATAGTGATTAGAGTTTCATAGCTGATAAGTAAGAAAAAATAAGTAAGGCAATAGAAATATTGAATTAATATGTGATTTTATTTTTAATGACGTAAAATTCACATGATGCACTTCATCATAAAGGAATGAATTTATACACAAGATAAAAAGTAGCAATTTCAATGACATTTGGTTAAGTTATGTATATAATTAGAATTTTTTATAAAATAAAAATGGAACAGTTGAAATATGAGTTGATATTAGACATTATCA